>JACEEZ010016138.1:0-93109 GCA_016584305.1 Chionoecetes opilio | reverse complement strand
TATGTATTTTTCAAATGTGAATAAAAAATGTTGAAATGACATTATTCAGCCCTTTTTTTGATAGAGAAATTCAAAATGTGGTATTATAGTTGTTTTCGTTAGAAATTCCTATTTTAAACTACTGTAAGCTTATAATAGGAGTTTGAGACTTTATATTGTGATACTATTGTATATTACACGTTTTTTAATAGTTTCTTGTTAATTGTTGTGTTATATAATTAATAGAAGGAATTTACCTTATGATAATGCTTTATACCCTCAAAATGTGTTCTTTTCAATGATTTTAGCTAGTTATCGGTTATATATAGCTGTTTGCCTACAAATTGAAGTATACAATCCTTTTTTTTAGAATAATTTGCACCTATAAGTAGCTTACATTACATTAAGCTAATAAATAGAAGAGTAATAGGTTATTTATTGTGATATAACGGTATATTGCAAGCGTTTTTCATAGTTTCTTGTAAATTGTAGCGTTATTGTATGTATACAAGTAGTTTTACTAATCATATTGCTATAAACCCATAAAATGTAGTGTTTTCAATTATATTAGCTAGTTATCGGTGATATATAGCTGTTTTCCTACAAATTGAAGAATAAAATCCTCTTCTTAGAATAATTTGCACCTATAAGTAGCTTACATTACATAAGCTAATAAATAGAAGAGTAAGAGGTTATTTATTGTGGATATAACGGTATATTGCAAGCGTTTTTCATAGTTTCTTGTAAACTGTAGCGTTATTGTATATATACAAGTAGTTTTACTTATCATATTGCTATAAACCAATAAAAGGTAGTGTTTTCAATGATTTTAGCTAGTTATCAGTGAAGAGTTGTTTTTTTCTACAAATTGAAGTATATATCTTTATATCTGTAGCTAAATAGCCTTTGATATTTGCTACAACTATATTTTACAAAATTAATAGCTAAAAATATTTATTTTTCATGAAATTTATATATCAATTTTAATCTTAAAAGCAATGTTTTTTCAAGTATTTTAATGTATTTTTGAATTCCTAAAAAATGTCGAAATTTGACATTATTCAGCAATTTTACACAACTATACTTTACAATGTTATGAGCTAAAAATACGTATTTTTCATGAAATTAAGGTATCAATTTTAATCTTAAAAACAACGTTTTTTCAAGTATTTTAATGTATTTTTGAAAGCCTAAAAAATGTCGAATTTTGACATTATTCAGCACTTTTACACAACTATACTTTACAATATTATGAGCTTAAAATATGTATTTTTACATGAAATTTATGTATCAATTTTATTCCTAAAAACAACGTTTTTTCAAGGGTTCTAATGTATTTTTGAAGGGCTATAAAATTTCGAAAATTGACATTATTCAGCCCTTATTTTGATAGAGATATTCAAAATGTGGTATTATAGTTGTTTTCGTTACAAATTGTTATTTTAAACTACTGTAAGCTTATAATACGAGTTTGAGACTCTATATTGTGATACAATGGTATATTACACGTGTTTTTCATAGTTTCTTGTTAATTGTAGTGTTATATCATTAATAGAAGGAATTTACCTTATGATAATGCTTTATACCCTCAAAATGTGTTCTTTTCAATGATTTTAGCTAGTTATCGGTGATATATAGCTGTTTTCTACAAATTGAAGTATACAATCCTTTTTTTAGAATAATTTGCACCTATAAGTAGCTTACATTACATTAAGCTAATAAATATAAGAGTAATAGGTTATTTATTGTGATATAACGGTATATTGCAGGCGTTTTTCATAGTTTCTTGTAAACTGTAGCGTTATTGTATATATACAAGTAGTTTTACTTATCATATTGCTATAAACCCATAAAATGTAGTGTTTTCAATGATATTAGCTAGTTATCGGTGATATATAGCTGTTTTCCTACAAATTGAAGTATAAAATCCTCTTTTTAGAATAATTTGCACCTATAAGTAGCTTACATTACATTAAGCTAATAAATAGAAGAGTAAGAGGTTATTTATTGTGATATAACGGTATATTGCAAGCGTTTTTCATAGTTTCTTGTAAACTGTAGCGTTATTGTATATATACAAGTAGTTTTACTTATCATATTGCTATAAACCAATAAAATGTAGTGTTTTCAATAATTTTAGCTAGTCATCAGTGAAGAGTTGTTTTTTTCTACAAATTGAAGTATATTTCTTTATATCTGTAGCTAAATAGCCTTTGATATTTGCTATTACTATATTTTACAAAATTAATAGCTAAAAATATGTATTTTGCATGACATTTAGATATCAATTTTAATCTTAAAAACAAAATTTTTTCAAGTATTTTAATGTATTTTTGAAAGGCTAAATAATGTCGAAATTTGACATTATTCAGCACTTTTACACAACTATATTTTACAATGTTATGAGCTAAAAATATGTATTTTTCATGAAATTTAGGTATCAATTCTAATCTTAAAAACGTTTTTTCAAGTATTTTAATGTATTTTTGAAAGCCAAAAAAATGTCGAAATTTGACATTATTCAGCAATTTTACACAACTATATTTTACAATATTATGAGCTTAAAATATGTATTTTTCATGAAATTTATGTATCAATTTTATTCCTAAAAACAACGTTTTTCCAAGTGTTTTAATGTATTTTTGAGGGGCTAAAAAATGTCGAAAATTGACATTATTCAGCCCTTATTTTGATAGAGAAATTCAAAATGTGGTATTATAGTTGTTTTCGTTAGAAATTGCTATTTTAACCTACTGTAAGCTTATAATAGGAGTTTGAGGACTCTATATTGTGATACAATGTATATTACACGTGTTTTTCATAGTTTCTTGTTAATTGTAGTGGTATATCATTAATAAAAGGAATTACCTTATGATAATGCTTTATACCCTCAAAATGTGTTTTTTTTCAATGATTTTAGCTAGTATTATCGGTGATATATAGCTAATTTCCTACAAATTGAAGTATACAATCCTTTTTTTAGAATAATTTGCACCTATAAGTAGCTTACATTACATTAAGCTAATAAATAGAAGAGTAAGAGGTTATTTATTGTGATATAACGGTATATTGCAAGCGGTTTTCATAGTTTCTTGTAAACTGTAGCGTTATTGTATATATATACAAGTAGTTTTACTTATCATTTGCTATAAACAATAAAATGTAGTGTTTTCAATGATTTTAGCTAGTTATCAGTGAAGAGTTGTTTTTTTCTACAAATTGAAGTATATTTCTTTATATGTGTAGCTAAAATAGCTTTTTGATATTTGCTACAAACTATATTTTACAAAATTAATAGCTAAAAATATGTATTTTTCATGAAATTTATATATCAATTTTAATCTAAAAAACAATATTTTTTCAAGTATTTTAATGTATTTTTAAAAACGCTAAAAAAAATGTCGAAATTTGACATTATTCAGCACTTTTACACAACTATATTTTACAATGTTATGAGCTAAAAATATGTATTTTTCATGAAATTTAGGTATCAATTCTAATCTTAAAAAACAAAGTTTTTTCAAGTATTTTAACGTATTTTTGAAAGCCAAAAAAATGTCAAAATTTGACACTATTCAGCACTTTTACACAACTATATTTTACAATATTATGAGCTTAAAATATGTTTTTTTCATGAAAATTATGTTTCAATTTTATTCCTAGAAAAAAACGTTTTTTCAAGTGTTTTAATGTATTTTTGAAGGGCTAAAAAAGTCGAAAATTGACATTATTCAGCCCTTTTTTTGATAGAGAAATTCAAAATGTGGTATTATAGTTGTTTTCGTTAAAAATTGCTATTTTAAACTACTGTAATCTTATAATAGGAGTTTGAGACTATATTGTGATACAATTGTATATTACACGTGTTTTTCATAGTTTCTTGTTAATTGTAGTATTATATCATTAATAGAAGGAATTTGCCTTATGATAATACTTTATACCCTCAAAATGTGTTCTTTTCAATGATTTTAGCTAGTTATCGGTGATATATAGCTGTTTTCCTAAAAATTGAAGTATACAATCCTTTTTTAGAATAATTTGCCACCTATAAGTAGCTTACATTACATTAAGCTAATAAATAGAAGAGTAAGAGATTATTTATTGTGATTTAACGGTATATTGCAAGCGTTTTTCATAGTTTCTTGTAAACTGTAGCGTTATTGTATATATACAAGTAGTTTTACTTAGCATATTGCTATAAACCCATAAAATGTAGTGTTTTCAATGATTTAGCTAACTTTCAGTGAAGAGGTTTTTTTTCTACAAATTGAAGTATATTTTTTATATCTGTAGCTAAATAGCTTTTGATATTTGCTACAACTATATTTAACATAATTTATAGCTAAAAATATGTTTTTTCATGAAATTTAGGTATCAATTTTAATCTTAAAAACAATGTTTTTTAAGTATTTAAATGTATTTTGATATCCTAAAAAATGTCGAAATTTGATATTATTCAGCACTTTTACACAACTATATTTTACAATATTATTAGCTTAAAATATGTATTTTTCATGAAATTTATGTATCAATTTCAATCCTAAAAACAACGTTTTTTGAAGTGTTTTAATGTATTTTTGAAGGGCTAAAAAATGTCGAAAATTGACATTATTCAGCCCTTATTTGATAGAGAAATTCAAAATGTGGTATTTTTAGTTGTTTTCGTTAAAAATTGCTATTTTAAATTAGTGTAAGCTTATAATAGGAGTTTTGAGATTCTATATTGTGATACAATTGTATATTACACGTGTTTTTCATAGTTTCTTGTTAATTGTAGTGTTATATCATTAATAGAAGGAATTACCTTATGATAATGCTTTATACCCTCAAAATGTGTTCTTTCTAATGATTTTTAGCTAGTTATCGGTTATATATAGCTGTTTTCCTGCAAATTGAAGTATACAATCCTTTTTTTAGAATAATGTGCACCTATAAGTAGGGTGGGGTGGGGTCACACCGAACGGGGGGGATCACCGTACGAAGGCTACAACGCGAAAATTAATTCAAATTTCGCGCCACCATGCCACCACGGATGCAGCGCCACCCTCAGTGAACTACATGCGAGCAACAGGGTAGCGTCAGCGTCACCTCCGTGTTTACCAGGTAAGAAATTTTATTTTTCGTATGTTCCTTGTTACTTTTCGCCGTTCTTATATAGTGTCTCATGTCGGCTGTGATGGCGTGATTCTTTTGAGGTAAGTTGCAATACGAGGTATAACCGTATTGACATGTTATTGAGTGAAAAAGTAGTGCATGCTTTCGAACAGACAGACAGACAGACACACACACACACACACACCACACACACACACACACACACACACACACACACACACTTTCGCTTATATTATTATAGATGACTGGCTCTGGATTCAGATAATTTAGTTTCACCCAACCAACGATTTTCTGATGCGCCTTATGTTTTTCTGGTGTGTTTTTGTGTTTTGAATGAATCTGCTAACCGTTTCTGTCGCAATTTTTTTTTCTTCTATTTTTAGGTTGGTTTATATAAAGTTTTATTTTTTAATTTTTTATAGTAAGGTAAAGGTTAGGTTAGGTATGGGTAAAGGTTAGGTTTAGTTTTTTTTTTTTTTTTTGTCATATAAAAAAAAAAAAAAAAAAAAAAAAATAGCGACACAAACGGTTAGCAGATTCATTCACAACACATAAAAACACACCAGAAAAACATAAGGCGCATCAGAAAATCGTTGGTTGGGTGAAACTATAAATTATCCGAATTTTTTGTTCTCCATTTGGTAAAGTATTAAATAAAAAAAAATAAAAAATTGAATTTGTCTGAGAACCTGGACCCACAGTCACATTGTAAATCTTTACCAAGCAATGCCTAGGCTCGGTTAGTGAACTAGCGGGCTTAGGGGGGCGCATCTCCCCCCAATTAGGTTAAGAAAAGTATGATTGCAAGTCAATCCGGCCCAAAGTTTGGTTATAATGGACGAGAACTGCGCGGACGCTACTGCCGTTACCACTTACGTTTGCTATATATTATTTTGCTGAGTATACTGTGCAGTATTAGACCACTTCCGTGTAACCTTTAAAACTTACATACATATTGAATACATTATATAGTTGTCTAATAGCGCATACACACACACCCTCCCCGTCCGGAGGCCCCCCCACCCTTTAGGAGGTTAGGTTAAGGTTCAGTTAGGTTAATAATCTCGCCGGGGGGGTCGAGGTCAGTTAGGAGGTTAGGTGGCTAATATTCTGCAGGAGTTGGCGGGCTCCACAGACCATGCAGGCTATTTGTATATAATAGCTAGGTTAGGTTAGTTTTAGGTTAGGTTTAGGTTAGGTTACATTTAGGATAGGTTTGGGTTAGGTTTTGTGTAGTTATTAAGGTTAAATAAGCGAATCTGATGGTGCGTGATTGCCCGTTTGCCGCGGCAGGTTGATGCTGCCAAACTCCTGCGGAATATTTGGTATTATATTATGGTATTTGGTATGAAATTTATGTATCAATTTCATTCTTAAAAACAACGTTTTTTCAAGTGTTTTAATGTATTTTTGAAGGGCTAAAAAATGTCGAAAATTGACATTATTCAGCCCTTATTTTGATAGAGAAACTCAAAATGTGGTATTATAGTTGTTTTCGTTAAAAATTGCTATTTTAAATTAGTGTAAGCTTATAATAGGAGTTTGAGATTCTATATTGTGATACAATTGTATATTACACGTGTTTTTCATAGTTTCTTGTTAATTGTAGTGTTATATCATTAATAGAAGGAATTTACCTTATGATAATGCTTTATACCCTCAAAATGTGTTCTTTCTAATGATTTTAGCTAGTTATCGGTTATATATAGCTGTTTTCCTGCAAATTGAAGTATACAATCCTTTTTTTAGAATAATGTGCACCTATAAGTAGGGTGGGGTGGGGTCACACCGAACGGGGGGGATCACCGTACGAAGGCTACAACGCGAAAATTAATTCAAATTTCGCGCCACCATGCCACCACGGATGCAGCGCCACCCTCAGTGAACTACATGCGAGCAACAGGGTAGCGTCAGCGTCACCTCCGTGTTTACCAGGTAAGAATTTTATTTTCGTATGTTCCTTGTTACTTTTCGCCGTTCTTATATAGTGTTTCATGTCGGCTGTGATGGCGTGATTCTTTTGAGGTAAGTTGCAATACGAGGTATAACCGTATTGACATGTTATTGAGTGAAAAAGTAGTGCATGCTTTCGAACAGGCCGCGGTGGCATTATTTACAAAAAAATTGGTGGCGCGGGGGATCAACGTATGGTGAAGTGCGGGGGATCAACGTACAGTGAAATTTTGAAAAAGCTATATCTTTTCAAATACCTACACAAACATAACAAACAGTGATTGACTATGTATATTCGCATGATATTAAATGGTGGTGGTGAACTAGTGCATTTAAATTAAATGGAACAGTGTTTTTTTGTGGCATAAAGTTGAAGGTGATTGGTATTAAATTATGATGCTATATCAGTGTTATTATGCTATAAGCACATGAACTAACTATTATATAAGTGATTTATGTTATTAGAATGATTCTAGAATTATTTTTTTATGGTTAAAAAACCATTTAACACTGCATATTTTCGGGGCATGACGTTCGGTGATCCCCGCATCACTACGATTTGGAAAATCTATATATTTTTAAATACTTAGAAAAACATAAGAAAAAGTGACTGACTATGCATATTAGCATGATATTAAATGGTGGTGGTGAACTAGTGCATTTAAATTAAATGGAACAGTGTTTTTTTGTTGGTGTAAAGTTGAAGGTGATTGGTATTAAATTATGATGCTATATCAGTGTTATTATGCTATAAGCACATGAACTAACTATTATATAAGTGATTTATGTTATTAGAATGATTCTAGAATTAATTTTTTATGGTTAAAAAAAACATTTAACACTGCATATTTTGGGGGCATGACGTTCGGTGATCCCCCACAATATTGCCAGACTCATAGTCCCAAAATAATATGGTGGCCATGCAAGAATCGCCTCTACACTGTAAAAAATACTAAGCTAAGCTAACCTAAACTAACCTAACCTAACTATGCATGATGTCTAATGTCATTAACTCTTTTCAGATCTAACCTAACCTACCGCCATCACCGTCATCATGCCTCGCAAATATGTCAGGAAGAGCGACAAGCAGATGGACCGCACTGACCTGGAGGCTGCCTTTAAGCACCGCGTGGCCACTAGCTGCAGCCTGAAAGAAGCCGCTGACAGATTCAACATCAAGAAAACAACTCTTGCTGTAAGTTGCTCTATTTAGTTCCATATCTCCCCAAGGTCTTTTTGTATGACCTCATCCCACGTCTTCTTTGGTCTCCCTGGGATGAGGTCATGAAAAAAAGACCTCAGGGATAGCTTAAGGGTCTCTAGATTTATAGATTTTAAAATTTATTCATTTTTTTGTTAGCTTTTATTGCCAGCAAGGGCCTTCTAAGTCCTAATTAATTTCTTTTGTTAAAGGATGCCTTCAAGCGCTCTATTTATTAATTTTTTTGTCAACTTTTGTTGCCAGCAAGGGCCTTTTAAGTCCTAATTCATTTCTTTTCTTACAGGACGCCTTCTATCTATCGAAGAAGCTGTCGGATGGAGTTACCTATATGGCTGTTGCTTCCCGTAGCAATAGGGTTTTCAGCCCTCAACAAGAAATATACATTGCTGATTATACCATCCACGCAGCCAAGATGTTCTACGGCCTGCCCATGAACGATGTGCGTAGGATGGTGTACCAGTATGCCATAGCTTGTGGGAGCAAGAGCATCCCTGCTGCCTGGGAGAAAGAGAAAATGGCGACAAGGGACTGGTACTATGCCTTCATGAACCGTCATCCAAACCTTGTATTGAAGGCTCCGGTAGGCATGTCCATTGCCAGGATTGTTGCCTTCAACAAAGTCAATGTGGAAACCTTCTTTAAGGCTTACACATTAGCTTTGGAGAAGTACACATTCACGCCGGACCGGATATACAATTTGGATGAGAGTTCATTGTCGACTGTTATGAAGCCAGTCAAGGTTGTGTGTGCGAAAGGCCAGCCAGTAGCCACGCAGGTAACTCGTGAACGCGGTGACAGCATGACGTTTGTGGGCATTATAAATGCTGTGGGGCAGTCCATCCCTCCAGTGTTTATAATTCCCAGATGCCGATGGAATCCCGCTTTCATGAGTAACACGATCTTTGGTTCCAAAGGGATATTGCATCCTAGTGGCTGGATGAATGGTGAATGCTTCGTGCAGACACTTCAGCATCTCCATGAGAAGTCTTGTTCTTCTGTAGAGAACAAGATTCTTCTGATCATGGACAATGCTGAATGTCACATGAACATTCAGCCTGTTGAGTTTGCGATAATGCATGGTATCGTGATTGTTACCTTGCCTCCGCATACAACAGACAAACTCCAGCCATTGGATGTGAGTGTCTTTGGTCCCTTTAAGACATTCCTGCGTGCCCTACTGAACGACCACGCGCTCATGCACCCTAACGAGCACATAACAGTCCACAAGTTGCCAGAGTTTGCTTCTGAGGCATGGACCAAAGCCACTACCCCCTCCAACATTCTCAGTGGTTTCCGGGCGACTGGTATATGGCCACTCAATCGCAACATCTTCCCAGATGATGTGTTTGTAGGAGCGCATGTAACCGAGCGACCGGCACCACCAGAATTTGTAGTGGAAGTTACTCCAACTTCTTCTGATGGAGGAAGTTCAGATGGAGAGGAGCGACTGGCTGAAGGCCATACCTCAGAAGCTATAGCCTACCCCTTCCCGCTGTGTCTCCCAGGCTAGATGATGTGCCTGCCACCCCGGGCCCCAGCACGACAGAGCCTGCCACCCCGAGCACCAGCACGACAGAGCCTGCCACCCCGGGCCCCAGCACGACAGAGCCTGCCACCCCGGGCCCCAGCACGACGCCCCCTGCCACCCCGGGCCCCAGCACGACAAAGCCTGCCACCCCGAGCCCCAGCACGACAGAGCCTGCCACCCCGGGCCCCAGCACGATGCACCTTGCCACCCCGGGCCCGAGCACGATGCACCCTGCCACCCCAGGACACCCTTCTCAACAGACAGACTTAACCCCAGAGTGTGTCAGGCCGTTCCCTAAGGCTAATCCTCGTCCTTATGGAAAGGGACGGAAGAGGGTGCGGGCCTGCATTTTAACCGAGAATGAGGAGGCAATATCTGACCTGAGGTTGAAGGCAGAGAAGAGGCAGAAGCTGGAAGACAAAAAGAAGGCAGCGGCTGAAAAGAAAACATTGGGAAAGAAGAAGGGTCCACAGCGGAAGAAGTCTGTGCCTGTCCCGGAGGAAGACACCACTGACGAGGAGGAGGTTGATGATGTCCGACTTCAGCTGGACGACTCCTCCGAGTACTCGGATGAGGTGGACGACGAGGGCTCCTGGACTGCAGCATCATACCCTTTTGCTGCGAAAACATCACAGGTGGGGGACTTTGTTCTGGTTCAGCTGAAGCTGGAGGAGGGAAGGGGTGTGGGCACATTAGTGTGCTATGTTGCTCAGGTGTTGGCAATCATGGAGGATGGAAAATTAAACCTTTCTTTCCTCCGGATGAAGTCCGCTAACACCCGAGACACGTTCACCTTCCCTACCATCCTAGATGAAGCTTCTGTTGATCCAGAACAGTGCAAGGGTGTCCTGGTGACCTCCAAGGGACATCACCAAGAAGCAGGCTGACCTGGTGAAGGTGTTTCCCCGCTGCATGCCTTCATGATGCACTTCTGAATAGTGAGCATAAAAATACCTAGACCTATCTTTTAATAAATGCTATTTTATATGAGCTTATCTTTCATTTCATCACCTAATAATAATGGTGGGTGTCTAGGCTTAGCATATATGTTGATTTCAGGCAAAAAAAACACAATAATGTTTGATGTAATATGAGTTTAAAAATATCATACGGTGCCCCCCCATACCTGATCCGGTGTCCCCCCTCGTGGGGGGGACACCGGACGAGGTGCCAAAAATTTATATAAAACCTTAAATGACCCTTATTATCTGAGTTAAGTATTCATGAGGGTACCATAGGTGGGCCATATTGTGAAGTTTGTTTTGGGCACAGTGTGCACTCTCTCAGGTAAAAAATGGATTTTTTATGAATATTTTTCCACTAATAGTACGGTGTCCCCCCACACCACCCTAGCTTACATTACATTAAGCTAATAAATAGAAGAGTAAGAGGTTATTTATTGTGATATAACGGTATATTGCAAGCGTTTTTCATAGTTTCTTGTAAACTGTAGCGTTATTGTATATATACAAGTAGTTTTACTTATCATATTGCTATAAACCCATAAAATGTAGTGTTTTCAATGATATTAGCTACTTATCGGTGATATATAGCTGTTTTCCTACAAATTGAAGTATAAAATCCTCTTTTTAGAATAATTTGCACCTATAAGTAGCGTACATTACATTAAGTTATTAAATAGAAGAGTAAGAGGTTATTTATTGTGATATAACGGTATATTGCAAGCGTTTTTCATAGTTTCTTGTAAACTTTAGCGTTATTGTATATATACAAGTAGTTTTACTTATCATATTGCTATAAACCCATAAAATGTAGTGTTTTCAATGATTTTACCTAGTTATCAGTGAAGAGATGTTTTTTTTTCTACATATTGAAGTATATTTTTTTATATCTGTAGCTAAATAGCTTTTCATATATGCTACAACTATATTTTACAAAATTAATGTTAAAAATATGTATTTTTTATGAAATTTAGATATCAATTTTAATCTTACAAACGATGTTTTTTCAAGTTTTTTAATGTATTTTTGAATTGCTAAAAAATGTCGAAATATGACTTTATTCAGCACTTTTACACAACTATATTTTACAATATTATGAGCTAAAAATATGTATTTTTCATGAAATTTAGGTATCAATTTTAATCTTAAAAACAACATTTTTTCAGGTATTTTAATGTATTTTTGAAAGCCTAAAAAATGTCGAAATTTGACATTATTCAGCACTTTTACGCAACTATATTTTACAATATTATGAGCTTCATATATGTATTTTTCATGAAATTTATGTATCAATTTTATTCTTAAAAACAACGTTTTTTCAAGTGTTTTAATGTATTTTTGAAAGGCTACAAAAATTTCGAAAATGACATTATTCAGTCCTTATTTTGATATATAAATTCAAAATGTTGTATTATAGTTGTTTTCGTTAGAAATTGCTATTTTAAACTACTGTAAGCTTATAATAGGAGTTTGAGATTCTATATTGTGATACAATTGTATATTAAACGTGTTTTTCATAGTTTCTTGTTAATTGTAGTGTTATATCATTAAGAGAAGGAATTTACCTTATGATAATGCTTTATACCCTCAAAATGTGTTCTTTTCAATAATTTTAACTAGTTATCGGTGATATATAGCTGTTTTCCTACAAATTGAAGTATACAATCCTTTTTTTAGAATAATTTGCACCTATAAGTAGCTTACATTACATTAAGCTAATAAATAGAAGAGTAAGAGGTTATTTATTGTGATATAACGGTATATTGCAAGCGTTTTTCATAGTTTCTTGTAAACTGTAGCGTTATTGTATATATACAAGTAGTTTTACTTATTATATTGCTTTGAACCCATAAAATTTAGTGTTTTCAATTATTTTAGCTAATAATTATCAGTGAAGAGTTTTTTTATTTTCTACAAATTGAAGTATATTTCTTTATATCTGTAGCTAAATAGCTTTTGATATTTGCTACAACTATATTTTACAAAATTAATAGCTACAAATATGTATTTTTCATGAATTTAGATATCAATCTTAATCTTATAAACAATATTTTTTCAAGAATTTTAATATATTTTTGAAAGGCTAAAAAAATTCGAAATTTTACATTATTCAGCACTTTTACACAACTATATTTTACAATGTTATGAGCTAAAAATATGTATTTTTCATGAAATATAGGTATCAATTTTAATCTTAAAAACAACGTTTTTTCAAGTATTTTAATGTATTTTTTAAAGGCTAAAAAATGCCGAAATTTGACATTATTCAGCACTTTTACACATATATAATTTACAATATTATGAGCTTAAAATATGTATTTTTCATGAAAATTATGTATCAATTTTAATCTTAGAAACAACGTTTTTGCAAGTGTTTTAATGTATTTTTGAAGGGTCAAAAAATGTCGAAAATGACNGGGGTTTGTTACCTCCCAAGTGGCTTCACCAAAAAGGCAGGGCGGGGACCTGGGTGGAAGGTGGTGTTTCCCCGCTGCATGCCTTCATGATGCCCTTCTGAATAGTGAGCATAAAAATACCTAGACCTATCTTTAATAAATGCTATTTTATATGAGCTTATCTTTCATTTCATCACCTAATGTAATGGTGGGTGTCTAGGCTTAGCATATATGTTGATTTCAGGCAAAAAAAACACAAAAAATGTTTGATGTAATATGAGTTTAAAAAATCATACGGTGCCCCCCCATACCTGATCCGGTGTCCCCCCTCGTGGGGGGGAACCGAACGAGGTGCCAAAAATTTAAAAAAAACCTTAAATGACCTTATTACTGAGTTAAGTATTCATGAGGGTACCATAGGGGGGCCCATTTTGGGGGAAGTTTGTTTTGGCACAGTGTGCACTCTCTCAGGTAAAAAATGGATTTTTTATGAATATTTTTCCACTAATAGTACGGTGTCCCCCCAACCACCCTACAGCAAGAAAGCTGTGCCTTGGCAGAGAGCTTAGCACCCATTTCCGCCCTATTTGACCATGATAATGTCTGTGCAGCGCCTGGCAGTGGCGGGTGAGAGGAGCGCGGTTTGTAAAGCACATGTCTAGCCGCGCTCCTCTCACCCGCCACGGCCAGGCGCTGCACAGACATATCATGGTCAAATAGGTCGGGAAATTGGTGCTAAGCTCTCTGCAAAGGCACAGCTTTCTTGCTGTATCCCTGAAGGATGCAAGTATATGCCACATCGCAAAAAAAATATATCAGAAACACCCAAAATTCCCCAAGTACTACATTTTTCTCCGAGTCTCCGTGCATCTGTATCAGGCAGGGCTGGGAGGCTTACTCGTGTGATGTCGCCAGCAAGTTTCCCGCCACGGCTGGAATGGGGCTGTTGTTTTTCCCGCGCTTTTTACAAAAATCATGTTTTTAGGGAAATAAGGCGTGGAAATGAATAATTTTTTTGTGGATTAGGTATTTTGAATATCTAATACAGAAATATTCAACATAATTATGCAAAGAAAAAATGGGTCTGGACGATTACTTTAAGTATCCTGAACGTTTCGTTCTCATCGCTAAGGAGTATTTATAACCCATACAAAAACTAACACAAGGTGGTCTGGGGGGGTGAAACCCCCCTAGTGAGGTAAGGTTGCGTAATCAATGCCCAGGTTAGGTTAGTTAACTAGTGGGGGGTTCTGGGGGAGAGCACCTCCCCCAGTTATGCCAAGAGAGTATTGGTTGAAACTGCACATTTACCGCCGGCAGGAATAAAAAAAAAATAACAAGGGTGGTCTGGTGGTGAGCGAAACCCCCGGCCTCAGTGAGCTAAGGTTATGTAATCAATGCCCAGGTTAGCTAGGTTAGTTTAGGTCTGGATGGTGGAGCCCCGCCAGTTATTTCAGAAGAGTATTGGTCAATAGGGAGTATAGGTTGCAAGTGTATATTTACCATTTCTTTTGCTGTGATTTCAATTATTTATACCTTTTCATTATACAAAATACTTTATACCCCTTAATCTTAAATACCCCTTTTTCGCCCACCAGTTAGGGTAGTTAGATTATTAGGTATGAATGGAATTTTATTGGTTATATTTTTACTAGCTAGGTGGTGGTATTTCAGCTCCAGATGTGTAATATGTGGCAGCAATGATATGTGATAATACGATTGATAATTTAATAGACAGCTACTAAACAATCCAGATTTCATTAGTTAGAAAAGCTAGGTTATCTTAGCAATTGATTCAGTTTAGGTAAATTGAATTTAGTTAAGTTGAAAACAATAATGTTTGACAAAACAAAAATATAAACAATGGGGAGTTCTTCTGTTTCAGAATGTCCTGTTGCTGTAAAAATATGCCTTCAGATTATCTCTATAAGTGGCAGGTTAGCTATATAAATGTGTAACTCTATGAGTTAGAGGAGAAAACAACCTGCATACATAACAGCATTATTTATCACAGTAATCTGACATTATAAGCGAACATGAAGCATTAGTCAAATCATATAAACACTGTCATATTTTCATTTCATTTCATTTCATCTGCCTATTTTCGTCGACAGTTCCAGTTCTTGATCTTGATATTATAGTACACAATATAGTTATACATTTAATAAGCCTTTACCAGTATTTCTGCATTCAGAGATTACATACCATGTGGTATGGTGGTATCCAACTATGAAATACACTTTATTCTTAATTTTCATTTATTCCAAGTGGAACTGTTACCAAAAATTTCCGCGTCGGCGAGTGTACCACGTCGGCGACAGGTCTCAGTTGGTGTTTCTGCGTGAATTCCAATTGGCGACAGTTTCATAAACCTGTTCACGTATCCCTACACCCTACCGCCAATAACACTATAGTCGCCACTGCACATATATGTCGTCAGGCGCCATATATTACGAATTTTATCATCACTACAGATACATAATTGTATGTGCCACTAAAGAGGCATGCACAGTAGTTTTTATTATGTACCTGTCTTCAGTAGCACATACGTACAAGTCTATAGTGATGCTAAAATTAGTAATATTTAGCGCCTAGCGACAAAAGTGCAGTGGCGAGCTTTATCTGGCTCTAGTCAGGCCTCACCTTGACTATGCGATTCAGTTTTGGTCTCCATATTACAGGATGTATATAGCCTTGTTAGAAACAGTGCAGAGAAGGATGACCAAAATGATACAAGGGATGCGTAACTTTAGTTATGAAAAGAGATTGAAGTTATTAAAGTTACACTCAGTCGAGAGACGCAGAGTAAGGGGCGATCTGATAGAAGTTTTTAAGTGGATGAAGGGATTTAATAAAGGAGAGGTAGGAAAAGTTCTTACGGCTTTTAACCAGGATAGAACAAGAAGTAACGGATTCAAGCTGGAAAAGCGTAGATTTAGAAAGGAAATAGGGAAATACTGGTTCACAAATAGGGTGGTGAATGAATGGAATGGACTCAGTAGACAGGTAGTTAGTGCGGAGTCATTAGGGAGCTTTAAAGAGGGGCTGGATAGGTTCATGGATGGGGATGAAAGGTGGATGTAGGTAGTGTTAGGTGACAGGAACTACCACGTGTAGGCCTCGCGGCCTCTTGTAGCTTCCTTATTTTCTAATGTTCTTATGTTCTTATCTTAGCTTTAAAAAATTCACACATGGTGAACTTGGCTGTGAGACCAGCTGACAACAGTCGCTGCAAAACTGACTCTAAAGTTTTAAAGTGAGACTCATGGTCTTTACTAGCAATTATAATATCATCCAGGTATGCGAATACGGAGTTACCTATCATACCGGCAAAAATTGTATTGATCATTTTCTGAAAAGTAAGCGGTGCGGATTTCAAGCCAAACGGCATCCGAAGCCATTTGTAGTGACCTCCCGGCGTACTGAACGCCGTAACCTCGCTGGAGGATTCTGCCATGGGTACCTGCCAGCACCCCGACAAAAGGCCCAAACTACTGAAAATTGTATTACCCGGACCTAACGACATGAGAAGATCTTTTAGGACTGGTAACGGATACCTGTCATCTTCTGAGACCTGATTCACTCGCCGAAAGTCAATAACAGGGCGAAAAGTTCCTTCCTTCTTCGGGACAAGGAACAAAGGACTGTTCCAGGGTGAGCACGAGTGTTGAATAACTCCTTGCTCCAACATTTCCTTTACATGTGTTTCTAGTTTTTCTACCACAGCCCGTTGGCTATGGGGTAGCCTGTAAGCAGGAATGTAGACAGGTTTGGTCCCTGGACTGAGTTTAATGTGATGCTCCGCTGTATCGGTAGCACCAAGAGCTTCACCGGGGAGTGCTATGACATCTCGGTACTGACTCAAAAGTTCCAAGAGCGAGTGCTCTCCGGGTAGTCCACGACGTTGACAAGCGAGCTGAGGGTTGGTTCAGTCACTCCACATAATTCGCGAACACTTGGGGCGAGGCAAGCCCATCAATTTCTCAAATCTTTTCCTTGTCTACAAATGTTCGCTCAGTCTCCTCTTCCCACACCTGTTTCACACCTTCCGGCTTCATAGTCCCCTGAGTCAGTAGTAATTATAGTTTTAAGTCTCGCAATTACACTAATGACAGTTTAACAGCTCCCTCCCTGTGTGTGTGTGTGTGTGTGTGTGTGAAATATTGGTTTTTATCGAGGAGGGAGAGACAAATTTGTATGGAAGGAAGGAAGGAAAGGAAGGAAGGAATGGAAGGAAGGAAGTAAGGAAGGAAGGAAGGAAGGAAGTAAGGGAAGAAGGAAGGAAGGAAAAAAGGAAGGGAGGAAGGAAGGAAGGAAGAGGGAAGGAAGGAAGGGAGAGAGGGATGGAAGGAAGGGATGGAAGGAAAGGAAGGAAGGAAGGAAGGAAGGAAGGAAGGAAGAGAGGGAGGGATGGAAGGAAGGAGGGAATGGATGGTAGAAGAGGAAGGAAGGAAGGAAGAGAGGGATGGAAGGAAGAAAGGAAGAAGAAAAAGAAGAAGGAAGGAAGGAAATAAGGCAGGAAGGAAGGAAGGAAGAGAGGGATGGAAGGAAGGAAGGATAGAAGGAAGGATAGAAGGAAGAAAGGAAGGAAGGAAGGAAGGGAAGAGAGGGAAGGAAGGAAGGAATGGAGAGAGAAGAGAGAGAGAGAGAGAGAGAGAGAGAGAGAGAGAGAGAGAGAGAGAGAGAGAGAGAGAGAGAGAGAGAGAGAGAGAGAGAGAGAGAGAGAGAGAGAGAGAGGAGGAGGGAGGAAGAGATGACCCCCGTGGGATTAACAACATCCAGGGGAAGGAGGAGGAATGAGAGAGAGAGAGAGAGGAGAGAGAGAGAGAGAGAGAGAGAGAGAGAGAGAGAGAGGAGAGAGAGAGAGAAGAGAGAGAGAGAGAGAGAGAGAGAGAGAGAGAGAGAGAGAGAGGAAGGAAGGAAGAGAGGGATGGAAGGAAGAAAGTAAGAAGAAAAAGGAAAGAAGGAAATAAGGGAGGAAGGAAGGAAGGAAGGAAGAGAGAGATGGAAGGAAGGAAGGATAGAAGGAAGAAAGGAGGAAGGAAGGAAGAAAAGAAGGAAGGAAGGAAGGGAAGAGAGGGAAGGAAGGAAGGAAGGAAGGAAGGAAGGAAGGAAGGAAAGAAATACGGGAGGAAGGAAGGAAGGAAGGAAGAGAGAGACGGAAGGAAGGAAGGATAGAAGGAAGAAAGGAAGGAAGGAAGGAAGGAAGAAAGGAAGGAAGGAAGGAAGGGAAGAGAGGGAAGGAAGGAAGGAAGGAAGGAAGGAAGGAAGGAAGGAAGGAAGGGGGAGAGAGAGAGAGAGAGAGAGAGAGAGAGAGAGAGAGAGAGAGAGAGAGAGAGAGAGAGAGAGAGAGAGAGAGAGAGAGAGAGAGAGAGAGAGAGGAAGGAAGAAAGAGAGGGATGGAAGAAGAAGAAAGGAAGAAGAAAAAGAAGGAAGGAAGGAAATAAGGGAAGAAGGAAGGAAGGAAGGAAGGAAGGAAGGAAGGAAGGAAGGAAGGAAGGAAGGAAGGAAGGAAGGAAGGGATGGAACGAAGGAAGGATAGAAGGAAGAAAGGAAGGATGGAAGGAAGAAAGGAAGGAAGGAAGGGAAGAGAGGGAAGGAAGGAAGGAAGGAATGGAGAGAGAGAGAGAGAGAGAGAGAGAGAGAGAGAGAGAGAGAGAGAGAGAGAGAGAGAGAGAGAGAGAGAGAGAGAGAGAGAGAGAGAGAGAGAGAGAGAGAGAGAGAGAGAGAGATGGCGAGGGAGGGAGAGATGGCCCCCCCGTGGGATTAACACCATCCCAGGGGAAGGAGGAGGAATGCATGGTTCAGGCTTTGATTGGGAAGGAAGGGGGTGGGGGAGTCAAGAGAATATGAACGATAATTTATTGGAAAATACGAAAAGGAAATGGAAGGAGAGGATCCGAGGCCTGTGTGTTCGCGAATTATGTGGAGTGACTGTACCAGACCCTTCTCGATGTCAACGGCGGACTTCTGCACCGTAGCAACACAAGCAGTAGGTAACTCCAATGGTTCAGGTACCACCTTTCGATCATACATCAACCCTTCCCCAAGGAAAACTCCATGTTTAACTCGCACTGGTCCACCTTTGGTGTTAACAACCAATGCTGATGTGACATGTCCTGCGCTGACAGTGCTAAGTGTCGCCTCTACGGCCAATCGTCTTACTTTACTGGGACCATCGAGACATACTTCACTGTCTATAGGTGCATCAGGAACCGCCACTAGAACACGCATCGCCATACGATCGGGGATTTCATGGTCACCGACAATCGTGGCCTTCACGAGTTTCCAGTCCGCTGTAAGATTCACGCGACCGTTAGAGACATGAATTGAGGGAACTACACCAGTCGGTGGTCCTCGCTTATCGCCTCTCTTCCCTGTGTGTGATTTGACATATAGGGGAGTCAGAGACACAGGAGAATCCATCGCCTTTAACTGCTTCCCTTTAAATGTTATTAAATTTAAGCTGGGATCTATCCCATTTCGATTAGACTTCATCGTAGCTAAACCCAACAGCCCGTCTACAGGGAGCTGAAAGTTGGATGCTACATAGAACTCCATACGAACCGGAGGAACCCCTTTGCTCAGATTAATAGGTAAGATAACTTTTCTCTTTATTTTTAAAGATGAACCTGTGACCCCCCTTCACATTCAAATCACTCTGGCGTAACAGCCACCAGCCACCACGTGCACTCCTCTTTAGAGCCTGATACGACTCTTCAGAGAGTACATTTACAGTAGCTCCAGTGTCCACAGCCAGGGAAAGGTTTTGATGGCTTACCTTCGTGGGTATTGCCATGATGTTTGTTTGTTGGCAGGCAGCCACAATATTGTGGTAAATCGACAAATCCGCCTCGCCTGCGCGAGGAAAATTTCTCTCGCGGTTGTGTTGAGTTAACCTGGATGGTGCGTCGAGGCTCGCATGTCTTCCCCCGACGACTTACCTCTCCCAGCAGCCCACCTTTGCTCATTGTTTGCGCGAGCTTCTTTTATCTGGTAGCATCGGTCGGTACTGTGATTTCCCTTACCGTGAATCGCGCAGTAGTAGGACTTCCTACTTATTCTGTGCTTTTGTTGCTGTCCCCTCCCCCGGAAGGAAAAGGAAGATTTAATCCTGGTTGAGGGACTCCCCTCGGAGCCGTGGGTGGCGTTTGTAGTTTGATTATCACCCACTGGCGATGCCTTCCGCATTTCCGCGCGCTTGCGGAGGCATTTCTTTACCGTATGTCCACAGCCAGACTTCCCTCAGACTTTCCCACCTTGTTGCAGTATGAACAAATGATTGCCTCTCTCGCAGCTGTCACTGCATAAGAAGGCTGGGAGGTGTTATTTTCTGGTGTTGGAATAGGAGTATTTACTCCAGCAACTGCGGCTGTGAAAGCCGTAGAGTGTTCTCTCTCCATAAGCTTGCCGTCTAAGGCTGTTATGAAATCCACTAACTCGTCCTTAGGATGGAAGGGCAAAGAAAGAGCTGCACGACGCACCTTCCCCTGGACATGTAGCATATAGAACAACAGTTCAAGAAATTTGGACATATTATCCATACTAATATCTGTTCCATTACACGAATGTGCCTCCGTTAGAATTTGGATGCACCCCTCTGTTAACGTATTGGCCACGATAGACCCATCCCATACAGTTTGCGACGACAAATTTGTTATTATAGTCATTCACAAGACTTACTTGTTTCACTACGGTGGTTGCTGCTCCACCACTGAAAACTCTCAGGAAATTCTCCCTGAATTTGTCGTAATCTTGCCCAATCTTCCGGCCAGAAAGTGCTGTGCTCTGCATTAATTGTTGAGCTCTCGATCCAGGTTGTAGTCTAGATCGAATGAAAGCAATTTTATCTGCTGGCCTGTATACATGTGAGTTACTCATTACGTCCTCACATAGAGTGAGAAATTGATATGCACTATAGTCTTCCTCATCTCCACTAAATGGTCGCACGGATGCTTCTGTGGGTAACACCTTAAATGAAGTAGGAAATACAGCCACAGGGTTGGCTGGCACAGCCTGTGATTGAGTCGTCATTGTATGAGTTGTTGCAGTTGTTAGAGGAGTAAAGTTAGTGGTAGTAGTAGTCAGTGGCGGTCCTGGCCTGTGTGGCGCCCTGGGCGAACCCTAACTTCGGCGCACCCCCCCCCCCTCCTCCCTTCCGCTGTTACACAAAAAAGTCAAAATTCGACACTAAATATTTTTTTATCAAGTTACTAGAAACCAAAATAAAATTTATCCGTAGCTTTTCAAATAATGCAACAATTATAAAAAATATATATAGGACCATAAATATACTACACAAATACCAAAATAATGAAGATTAAACTCAATTTATATACAATCATAAAAACAAAAGCAAATATATAGAGAATATTGTAGATAATACATACAAATATTATAGAGAAGCAAATTACTATAAATAGGAATTATAACAATTGTAAGAAAAGGCGATTGTAGAAGGTTCCTCATCCTGACTAGTGCCAGAGGGTGCTCCAAAATATTTCAGAAGTGCCCCTGAACTTGCAATGAAATTATTATATTCGTTTGACTGAATATATTTGTTAGACAATAAAATCACACAATTGCTCAATATCTTAACTCAGAATAGGAAGGAAACCATATAGCATATTTGGCTTATTAAAGGCATGGTATCCCACAAGACTCAACATATCACAATTAATACAAGCTATTAGCATAATATAGACCAAGGGCGCACCAGGTGCGGCACCCATAACCCCCTTTGCCAATGGGGCCATGCCCCCCCCCCCCCCCGAAATTTCCATCCTTGTAAGAAATCGAATATACTAACAGTCGGTTAAAAAAAATGGATTACATGAAGATCCACCACCCCAACTACACTTGCGGTAACTGATCTTCATGTGGGTGAGAGTGGTTTAATAACCCAGTTAGGTTAGGTTATGTAACCAATGTCTAAGTTAGGTTAGTGAACTAGTAGGGGGGGGCAGGGGGCGCCCTTCCCCCGTTAGGTCCTGATAGTATTGGTCAATATGAAGTATTGTGTCATTTGTCAATAAGTGGATAAAAGGTTGGCAAGACTGGGGTGGCGGATTTTCAGGTGGCAAAATTGGAGTGGCGGATCTTCATGTAATCCAAAAAAATTATTACATGTTCTAGCGATGTGACCGCGTCACCTGCCCGTGAACACCTACCTTCATTTGGTCGCACTAATGATTTACGATAATGCCTTGGACAATCATCTAACACTACCAAAACTATTGTTTCAGTAGCTGAAATAAGAAATTAGGCCTGAAAAGGGAATCAGCTGATGGCGGGTAAATTTACCATCCAGAGGCTAGCGAGGAATCTGGCGGATTTACTATACTGCTGGCGAAAACAAATATTGTGCCCTCACCCCGAAAAAATTCCTGGGTGCGCCCCTGATATAGAAGTCTAAGTCCAAAAGTCGCACAAAGTGTTTTAAGTTAGCCAACAACATTGGAAATTTCCCTTATTGGGTTCAGAACCTAGGATAATAAATACAAGCAAAGGAAACCATAATGATGTCACCTACCAAATCAGTAATGGGTTGGTAAAGTTGTAATGGTTTTGTTGCAGGCTACACACACTTGCAAATTGCAATGATGCATGCTATTACTGTTTGAATTATGCAATGCTAGTTGTTTATCGGATTAATTTCGCCCTATGTGTAATAGCATAGCAGCACAGGATAACAAACCATTGCGTTATACTACTCTATTTTACTACCTTCACCACATAACATACTGAGAGATGACATATATACTGTATACCTTTATCTCTTCGGCATTTCTCCTCTTATTTTCATATTTTCCTAAACTGGGGCTGGATGTTCGAACGTTCGTAACTTTCCGCCTCTAAGATCATCTTAGAGTGTTCATAGCGGCCATCTTAGATCTTGGGCTACAAACGCTACAAAAATGTATTTTCAAAGGATCGTCCGAATGTTCGTAGCTCACGATGATGCGATCTTCAAGCTCGTTCCGCTCCGTTCCGATCACGAGGAATGGAACTCAGCTGACTGTCGCTTGGCCAATCAGAGGAAAAATTTCATCAACCTTTGAGATTGTTAGCCAATCATAATGCAGTTAGAATGTAAACAAATATCATATGCCTCCCCAAGGGAAATATCTGAAGACTGAAGAGTGAAGACGTATGGTCACTAACAACCTCCTGGCGCGTCCCCACACAACAAATTACAAACTTATAACCTCAATATAACATGAACTGGTAAAATTCTATTTCTTTCCTGCCCTTAGGTCTCACTAGGAGGTTACTGGTAGGGTTAGATAAGGTTATAATGAGGTTAGGTTGGTATCCTCATTTCGCCCACATGCCATTTCGCCACACCATGGAGTCATTTCGCCCACACTATGGAGTCATTTCGCTCACATGTCAATTCGCCCACACTATGGAGTCATTCACCCAAGGTTACTGGTGGTTCATTCCATTTCTGCCTGAGGAAGATATAAGTTACATGACTCCGTGACATGGATCGTGTGGGCGAATTGACTTTAGAGTGGGCAAATTGATTCTTACATGTGAGCGAAATGTCTTGTCGGCGAATTGACTCTTACATGTGGGCGAAATGTCTTGTGGGCGAATTGACGTGTGGGCGAAATGACCTGTAACCGGTTAGGTTAGTATTATTTTGGGGGGTCATTTAGGACTTTAGGTGGGGTAAGGGGATGTTAAAGGGGGTAGCTCTCCGACTTTATAATTACGTTTTAGAGGTATTTGAAGGGATTTGTGAAGGTCTTGATAATATCTTGATATGTCTTGATATTGATAATTTTATTTTTTTCTTGATATCATGTTACTAAACCAAACCCCACCTCTAACCTAACCTAACTTAGTCTGATTTAACATAACTTAGACTAAACCAAACCCCACCTCTAACCTAAACTAACCTAATCTGATTTAACCTAACTTAACCGTTTATGGCTGAAATAACGGTAGATTTTCGGTAGTATGTACATGTAACGCCATTATTATTCAATTGTACCATGGGAAATGGGGTTCAAAATACTCAGAATGAAGAAATCTACACGATGATGTAGGTAAGAATAATAGGACTTTTGAAAGCCCACTACCAATCTAATACCCACCCATTTTAGGGTGGCTATTATTAATGGGATACATTATCCAAGTAACTAGACAATACCTGAAACTGTCGCCGATAGGAATTTTCGCCGACGTTCCTATTTTTTTCGTCGGCGAGTGTTAATTTTGAAATTACTAACTTCTAAGTGAAAAGGTAAAAAAAACAATTTTAACCGTGTGTTATGCATGAGCTATGCATGATGTGGTAGGGGGAAGGCATGTCTGTGTGTATGAGCGCGGGAGGTGGCAGTGGGGCAACCTTGAGGCTGGCGGCGAAGGCAGCGCGGGGGGTGGGGTCGGGGATGGGAGAGGGTAGAGAGAGACATGGGCCCGTACCGAGTTATGACGGTAGGCGGTAGAACGACGAACGGTAGGTGGTAGAACGACGAACGGCAGACCTTCGCTTACCATAAGACGGATAAAAAACCCCGTAATTTTGGAACGAAGAGCAGGGACGCGGTTGGCGGTCAAGGTTGGAGACACGGGTATCCCCGTATCTTCACTCAACCTTCGATGAATTTTTATTACATTCCTAATCTGGAGGGATTAAGAGATATGTTAAAAATTTTCTTGCCAATATGTATTTAAGTATAAGTATAAGATTATTAGGTATTACATATGCGGCAATAATAGATTTTAGTGACAATAATGAAGGAGGTTCAGGATAGAGGGGTGGATAGCGGCTTGAGCCGTCGCCATCATGAAGGTCGCTGCCAGAACCCGCCAGGACGGCTCTCTTACCGCATATGTTTACATGAGCGGTAGAGAAACTTACGTATACACGCCTCTACTGTTAATTAACTTCATTAAATATATATTTCATCAACTTCATACCCGATCGCAACGTTTCTGTTGATGTTTTTGATGAGTATAAGGGCAAATTCGCATTATACACTATTTTAGTCGTACGGCTGGCTACGCAGTTTGAAGCAGCACTGTTGCCATTATATTGTCGCAGGCGTGATATCTCAACCAACCTCCACTGTCGACTCTAAGTAACAAATTGAAGGTATGCCGCTCGTCGCTACCTCGATGTTCGTCCCTCTACCGCCTTCAACTCTCGGTACGGGCCATGGAGCCTCGCGCACATTTTTGCTGGCTGGCTGACTGGCGGGCGGGCAGTGGCTCTCAGAGTAGGGTTGTGCGGTATCAAGAAAATACCGGCATTGCCGATACCGGTTTGCGTGAGTAATACCGGTACGTCCTCACACCGGTATCAATTACGATACCGGTATACTGATACCGTACAGGAATACCGGTATTACCGGTATCGTTTTTTTTTTTTTCGTGTGTTATTTTACTTGTCCATTCTCAGACAACTATTAACCTCTACAGCATCGCCAGCCCCCCCTTAAATAAAGTTTCCTATAGCGTCGGCCATTTTTTTTTTTACAATTATTAACCCCTACCGTACAGCATAGGTAAAGGTAAGGTAAAGATGGGAGCATACGCTTAGCTGCGCGTGGCATGCGGTGCTGATCTCCGTGGCATTAGCCCTTAGAGCCTGTGGTGGGTGAGAACCCGTTACCCCGGGACACAGGGCTAGTGTGACTCCCGGGTTACCACAGACCACAGTACAGCATAGACCCCCCTAAAATAAAGTATCCTGTGGCGTCGGCCATTGACAGATTTAAGGGGGGACCGAGTAAACTATGGCCTAGGACCCGCACCCCAGAGGAAAAAATATGTTTTCAATGAAAATCTGAATGCTGGACATTTCTTATTTGCTCAAACACTGTTACATTGCATGTACCATGATATGCCACACATTAATACCAATGTAATGTAAAATATGGGTGGAAAAAGTTTCAATTAAACAAATATGAAATCTGAACCACATTTGGTAAAATTTTAGTCCTTTCCCGCCCTTATTAGTGGTTTTATTTTATCCAGACCTTCACAAATCCCTTCAGATACCTCTAAAACGTAATAATAAAGTGGGGGAGAGATTGAAAAATATAAAATAAATTACTAACCTAACCTAACCTAACCTGGTAAAATTGTAGTCCTGTCCCACCCTTGTATCTCGTTAGGAGGTTATTGGTTAGGTTGTAGTGAGGTTAGGTTAGAAATGTTATTTTGGGGTCCAGGGCAGGGGTAATATAGGGGAGAGGAGGCATTGAAGGGGGCATCTCTCCCCCACTTTATAATTACGTTTTAGAGGTTATATATCTTAAGGGATCTGTGAAGGTCTGGAGATAAAAAAAACTAATAAGGGCTGGAAAGGACTCTAGAATTTTACCCCACATTTCATTCAGGGCCCCGCACTCCCACGTACCGGCCTATACAGGGCCTCGCACACCATAAATCCGCCCCTGGCGTCGGCCATCTCTTTTTTTTTTTTTTACAATTCGTAACCCCTACCGTACAGCATAGATCCCCCTAACATAACGTTTATGTGGCGTAGGCCATTTTTTTTTTTTTTTTTTTTTTTACAATTCTTAACCCCTACCGTACAGCATAGACCCCCGTAAAATAAAATGTTATTTGGCGTAGGCCATTTCTTTTTTTGCATCAGTAATCTAATATACTATAGGAGTAGCCGTGTGTCTGGGTGTGTGAGTGTGTGTGTGTATTTATTTACCTAGTTGTATTTACCTAGTTGTAACATACAGGAAAAGAGCTATGCTCGTACTGTCCCGTCTCCAAATCTACTATTATCCAGTTTGCCTTTGAAAGTCCTGAATACTTCTTGCATTAATCACTTTTGCATCAAGGTTGTTCCAGGCTTCTATGCTTCTATACGGGAAGCTGTATTTTTTTATATCCCTCTTGCATGTTGTCCTTTTCATTCTCATGACCTTCTTCTTCTCATGACCTCTTGTACTTCTGTCGTCCCACACAACACACAAACAGATCATTTCTATCAATTTTTTCCAGACCCATTGATGCTCTATACACTGCTATAAAATCTCCCCTTTCTCTTCTTTTCTCAAGTGTTGGGAGTTTTAGTCATGAATGTCTTTTTTCATATGTTAAATCTCTCAGGCTTGGAGCCATTTTTGTGGCTGCTCTTTGTATTCTCTCAATCTTCCTTATATCCTTCTTTTTATGTGGTGACCAAATCACTGCCGCATATTCCAACCTTGGTCGAATCAGAGATGTTACCAATTTCTTGATCATCTCTTCATCCAGATATTTGAATGCCATTCTTATATTCCTCAGCAACTGGTATGTATCTCCTGTGATCTTGTTTATATGCTTCTCTGGTGACAAATTGTCCTTAATCCATACTCCCAGATCTTTTTCGACCTTTGTTTTGATTATCCATTCGTTTCCCATCGAATACTTTCCTCTCTGTCTCTTTTTGCTACTGCCCATTTCCATCACTTTACACTTTTTGGCATTAAACTCCATTTCCCATAGTTGACTCCATCTGAAAATCTTATCTAGATCCTTTTGTAAATCCTCACAGTCCTCTTTACTTTCTACTTTTCTTAGTAATTTAGCATCATCAGTAATCATCATCGCCGTAAGTTGTCTTGTTCTTTTTCCTGTTCTATCTTCCATGTTTTTCTTTCATCTTTCATTTCCTATTGTGTTATTTTCCATTTCTTGTGTACAGAGTACATTTCAGCATGCATTTGCTCAACCTTTTCATCGTCCTGCTTTCCATTTAGTTTGTCCACTCTATTTTTCAAAATAGAATCATCTTTTTCCAAAACGTACACTTTCTTTTCCATCTTCTCAAGTTTATCCATTAATTCATGTACAATGTTTTTCAACATTACAACTCTTCTCTGGTTCACTTTCAGTCCCAATATGTCCTATTCATTGCTGTTGAAGCCATGGAATGGGGTCCCAGCTGGCCCCAGCTGATCCGCCATTTTGTTTATCTTGTTTACGTTTTATTTCACTTCCACTACTTATCACTTTTTTAGGTAAATCGTTTGGAGACGGGACATTTAAACTCCATAGCCCTAACCTATAGGTACTTAAGGTCTTTCAGCTTTCTCTGCGGGGTTGGTGGTCCCTGCATTCACCCAGCGCGTCCAATTGTTTGGGAGCCTTCCTCCTCCGGCCGCTTCCGTGTACACTCCAGCTGTGTGTGTTAATGTGTGTGTGTGTGTGTGTGTGCACTGTGCATGTGTATTCATCTAGTTGTATTCATCTAGTTGTATTTTACAGGGCCAGAGCAGCGCTCTGATTCATCCTAAGTGTTTAGTGTTGGCCGAAGCCAGCACCCCGGGAGGCAGGTCACAAACCCCCGGCTAACACCCGGTACCCATTCACTGCTGGGTGGACAAGGGCTCGGGTTTTAAGAAGACCGCCCGTCTGTCTTCGCTCCGTCCGGGGATCGAACCCGGGACTTCTCGGTTGTGAGCCGAGCGTGCTAACCCTTACACTACGGAGTTCCCCCTGTGTGTGTGTGTGTGTGTGTGTGTGGGATGTGTGTGTGTGTGTGTGTGTGTTGTGTGCATCTAGGTAGTATGATGGTAGTATCAGTATCTTTATTATTATCATTATGCTGTATCTATATCTGTATCTATATGCTATCACTATGCTGGGTTATCAATATTATTATTATTATTATTATTATTATTATTATTATCATCATTTTGATTATTATTATCATTATTGTTATCAATATTATTGTTAGTATCACTATTATTGTTATGATTATTTTATCTGAGTTATTATTATTATTATTATTATAACTTATTATTATAATTAATACCATTGACATTATTGTTATTATTATTATTATTATTATTATTGTTGTTTCTATTATTACAATAATTTCATCCTTTATTTTTCATTATTATTATTGTTATTATTTCAAAGGTGTAGAGCCGTAGACGGAGACACGTGATACGCGAGTTCCTTCAAAATAGATGGTAAAGATACGAGGGGTCAGTCTTATCTGAGGTGTGAACACACACACACACACACACACACACACACACACACACACACACACACACACACACACACACACACACACACACACACACACACATACACACACACGGGTACTCCGTGGTGTAAGGGAAGCACGCTCGGTTCACAACCTGGGTTCGATCCCCGGGCAGAGCGGAAACAGATGGGTTGTTTCGTTAAAACCCGAGCCCCTGTCCACCCAGCAGTGAATGGGTACCGGGTGTTAGCCGGGGGTTTGTGACCTGCTCTCCGGGGTGGTGGTTTGGCCAACACAAAGCATTGAAGTAATCGTCCAGACCCATTTTTTCTTTGCATAATTATGTTGAATGTACATTCAAAATACCTAATCCACAAAAAATTATTCATTTTCACGCCTTATTTCCCTAAAAACATGACTTTTGTAAAAAGCGCGGGAAAAACAACAGCCACAATCCAGCCGTGGCGCGAAACTTGCTGGCGACGTCACACGAGTGAGCCTCCCAGCCCCGCCCGACACAGACACACGGAGACTCTGAGAAAAATTAGTAGTTGGGGAATTTTGGGTGCTTCTGGTATATTTTATGTGCGACACGGCACATACTTGCATCCTGCATGGGCACGGCAAGAAAGCCGTGCCATTCCCGAGAGCTTAGCACCCATTCACAACCCACACGGCGACGATATATGTGTGCAGACCTTTGGAGCGACGGGGAGCGGCTGGTATTAGCCAGGGTACTGCAGCCCTCTCATCTCGGTGGCCTTGCTACTACCCGCCGCTCCCCGCCGCTTGCCGCCGCTGCACACATCTGCACACATATATCGTCGCCCCACAGTTTGCAAATGGGTGCTAAGCTCTCGGTAAAGGCACAGCCCCCACGCTGCACCCACACAGGATGCAAGTACATGCCACATCGCACAAAAAATATATCAGAAACACCCAAAATTCCCCAAGTACTACATTTTTCTCAAGAGTCTCCGCGCATATGTATCAGGCGGTGCTGGGAGGCTCCCTGTTGTGACGTCGCCGACCCATGGTGCGTCGTCTGCTGATAAACAGTTGTGTTTTGAGAGCACGGGGAATTTACAGATTTTGAATGCGGATCATTTAAAAGCGGGTGACTGGATGCAAAATGTGACAACATATTGTTGATATACTCGATCATGGCTATATTTTGACTGCATTAAATCAGGAATGATAAAATGGTCTGGACGATTACTTTAAGGATGAATGATAAAAATGTTGACATGGAGACGGGGCCATACGAGCATTGCTCTGGCCCTGTAAAAATACAACTAGATGAAGATGAATACACACAGTCAGTCACACACAGTCACACACACATATCTTTGAAATAATTATATTAATAATAAAATAATAATAATAATTTGGATCATAATAATAATAACAATAATGAAAATGATGATGCCATTATTAGCCATAATAATAGTAGACTAAGACTAACAATAATAATAATAATAATAATAATAATAATAATAATAATAATAATAACTAATGAAAATTTTATCTAGGCTAGATTTGTATAGTGACGCCTGTGTGATATGTAATGATCCGTTTTCTGTGATGGTCTTGCGGGGGGACTCTTCCCTCAGGGGTAGAGGGAGGGAGGGAGGTTGTCAGAGCGGCATTATCAGCTGAGCTGTAATCGGCCAATGATAACACGCGCCTCAGATTCTGAGGCTCTGAGCCAATGAGCGTTACGCTACCATACGTGTCTCGGCAGTCCGGTCTGTTGCGAGAAAAAAACAATACCGAAATCCAATACCGACCAAATAATATACCGATACCGGTATACCGATGCACCACCAATACCGATACCGGTATACCGAAAACAAAAAATACCGGTAATACCGGTCCTAAAATACCGGTATTTCGGTATACCGAAAATCGGTGCACATCCCTATCTCAGACCAGGAACGAGGGAGGTTTGAGCCGGACGTCGCTCTGTGGAGGTGGCGTTGCGGTGGTGTTTGTGGCGTGGTGGTGTGGTTAAGGTGGTATGAACAGTGACTGTAGGGAGGCAGTGGAGTCTTTGCCCCCATCGTGCAAGAGATGGGGAGACGACACTGTAACTTTGTAACCGACGGTGACTTGTATGGTGTAGCGTGGCTTGTGCTAATTAAAACCAGAACTGTCGCTTGTGTTTCCTTCGCCTCTGTGTTTTGACCTCGTGTACCACTTAACTCGCCTCATCTTGACATACCGAATCCTGAAGGAGGGCTGCAGAAACAATGAGTGATCTGTAGCGGGTATTATAACGTAAAACATCTCTTTCCTGCACAGCCTTTGAGCCTGTAACACCTGGGTTGGTGTGGTAAAGGTCCAGGAGAGGAGTGGAGAGCGTAACACGTGTTTCTGCATTCAGGGATTAAATACCACTAATAGCCTGAACAGTTAGGTTAGGTTAGGTTAGCCAGTTGACTATATGTCTAGGTTAGGTTAGTGATTGAGCGGGGGTGATTCTACCCCAGCTCAGCACCGAAATAATACGGACTTGACATATTACAGTAGATGGGTTAGGTTGAAATGAAAGCCTGCATTCTAGTGATTTTTATGTGCTTTAACCCCACAATTTCAGTGGTCGTGAACTTGCCTAGAATAACATCTCACTACCCCAGCTTCCATCATTGAATCATTCATTCAATACTTTCGCTTTACTCACATACCATCTCTTAGAGTTGGAGTAGAGTGTACCTAGTCTTCTCAGACATCCTTGCCCACACATTCCTTTATCCTCTACATACTCTTTTAGGTAAATATGCAGTTTCAACCAGTACTAGCTATTGACCAATACTCTACCATTCAAGTGTACCTACTCTTCTCAGACATCCTTGCCCACCAATCACACATTCCTTTTTCCTCTACATACTCTTTTAGGTAAATATGCAGTTTCAACCAATACTCCCTATTGACCAATACTCTACCATTAAAGTGTATACCTACGTACTCTTCTCAGACATTCTTGCCCACCAATCACACATTCCTTTATCCTCTACACACTCTTTTAGGTAAATATGCAGTTTCAACCAATACTCCCTTTTGACCAATACTCTTCTGACATAACTGGGGGGGCTACGCCCTCAATACCCCCTGCTAGTTACTAATCTAACCCGGGCATTGATTACGTAACCTAACCTCACTGGGGGGGGGGGTTTCGCCCCCCCAGATCCCCATGTGTTATTTTTTAACCCTTCTCGACACTTCTTCCTCCATCTACCACACTCGCTTCCATCTCGGCCTCCTTCACTTCACCCTCTCCTCCACTTCTCCTCCCACTCCACACCTCCACAACACCCTCCTCCACAACACTAACAACACCATCGCCTCCACTAGCCATGTCGACGATAATCTCTGCACCTGCCCACTTAATGGACCTGACTCAACACACACGGAGCTGCCTCCTCACACGTCTTGCCTGTCCAAACGACAACGACTGAATGAGTTTCAGTCGTTTCAAGATTAGCTTCTTGGGCCATACTGTCGACCGGGAGGGATTCCACACCATGGACAATAAAGTATTGGCCGTCAAAAACTTTCCTCAACTCCAGAGTGTTGAAAATGTTAGATCCTTTTTGGGACTAGCGGGCTTTTACCGCCCCTTTATCAAAGATTTCGCCAGAATGGCATCTCCCCTAAGCCAGCTGTTAAGAATAGATGTCTCATTTCACTGGGATGCTCCTCAGGAGCAAAGTTTCGAAGAGTTAAAACATGCACTCGTGAACGCTCCTGTCTTGGCATTTCCAGATTTTTCAGCTCCATTTGAGCTATGTACAGACGCTTCGGCTAAGGGACTTGGGGCAGTACTAATGCAAAAAGATGAAAGAGGGAAGAACCGTGTAATCGCGTATGCGAGCAGAGTTCTTATCCCGGCGGAAGTAAATTATTCCGTTACACATCAAGAGACCCTCGGAGTAATTTGGGCTCTCAAACAATTTAAAGACGTTATTTTTGGCTATCCAATAACTGTCTATACCGACCATGCAGCCGTAACTGAGTTATTTAAGGGTAAGAATTTATCCGGTAGGCTTGCACGATTAGATGGTATCTGACGATCCAAGAGTTTAATCCAACCTTCAAATATTTGCCCGGACGTGCAAATGTGGTAGCGGACGCGTTATCGCGAAACGTTCCGGTGGTGGGTACGGTCACAGGGGAAAATCCCGTGCCGAATTTTTTCCTCTATGAATTGGGCGTCGAACAACGTAAACATGAAATTTGGAGGAAGGTCATCTCTGCCTTATAGTCTGGCGGTGAGACCTCCTTACCAGCATTATCAGTGAATTACTCATTTTTCCTGTCGATTGACAAGGTACTGTGCACCGACATTGGCCACAGAAAAGAGACCCAGTGGAATTTTTTTTATTCGTGACGTTTTCGTTCCGACGGTACTCAAAATTGTGCACGATGGCTGGACATCCGGGACGTAATCGTACCCTAGCAGCCGCGAGGCGTGTGTAATTTTGGCCCACGATGCGTGCGGACATTGAAGAATATGTTGCCAGGTGTGTATCTTGTGCCCAAAACAAAGGGACGACTCCAGGACCCGCTCCTATATTAGAATACCCACCACCTGAGCAACCATGGGACGTAGCTGCTATAGATCTTCTACAGTTACCCAAGAGTCATCACGGCTCACAATATCTTCTGGTGTATGTAGATCACTTTTCAAGGTTTGTAGTCCTTGCACCGGTGAAGAATAAAACGGCTGCGACTGTAGCCCATGCATAATTACTCATCTTTTCTGCCCTTATTCCACACCAAGATTATTGCTCAGTAATAATGGTGCAGAGTTCCGTAATGCATTGCTTACGGAGATTTGTATATTGTACAATATTAAGCAGACTTTCACGGTCGCATACCATCCAAGCTCGAATGGGCTGGCGGAGCGCGTTAACAGGAAGATCCTTGACGCGTTGAGACCTGTTGTAAACAGTTTGCACGATAATTGGGAAGATTGGTTACCCTACATGTCGGCTTGCATTAATAGTTCAGTTTGCGAGTCCACGGGCAAGTCTCCTCACTACATACTTTATGGTGGGTGCGGATAAGCGGATGCCATATGACCTATTGGCCAAGCCCAATAAACCTGTGTATAACATAGATAGCTATCTGGATCAGCATTTGCATGTCTTTATTAATATACACAAAAAGGTCAAGGAAAGGCTATAAGCTTCTCGTGCCGAGATGATGGCACAACAACATAAGCGTGCGGTTCCTATTACAATAAGAAAAGGCGGTACCGTAATGGTTCAGAATTCGAGTAGAAATGGGGAGTTTTCAAAGCTAAGCCGCCAGATGTCCCTCGCGCATCTCACATCCTCAGCACTTTCAGGCTGAATGATCTATCATTTACCGTAAATTCCCTGTACTTCTTTGGGACATATCAGAATTACCCTTCAATACAACAACTGAAACAGTTTTTAATAAAAAATGTAGTTTATCATTTTATTTGTCTGCACTTGGTGAAAATATTGGCAAAACAATTGAATATTTGAAAACTCAATCTTTAAAAATCGTCTTTTCATAAAAAAAACGCAAGTTCAAGCAGAATGAGGCTTCAGGAAATATCTACTTGTATGTAAGCATTCACTGAGTACCTGTTTTGGGTGTGTCTGTCTGTCTTGCGACGAACATTTAACCAAAACAGAGTGTGGCGTTCAGCATCTCCACAGAAACCATCCCGCCGGCAGGATCTGTTATCATCCACTTTCCTGTAGACACCACACGGGTAGGAACTCAGCACAGCGCCCCCGCTTCTTACCTCACAGCTCATATCTCTGATACTCCTAACTCCTCAATACCAGAGACTGTCATCCTAACTATTATCACCCGCTTATCTCATCACACTCTCTATCCTCTACTGGAATATTCGTGGCATCCGCTCCCACATACCGTTTCCCACATAAAGGAGACTTTCGTCTTTCGAGACGGAAATAGTAAACAAACGCTCTCAACTGTCTTCCATCCCGGACTGTTCGTTGAGGTGCCAAGCACTTAAATTACTTCTTGGTTAAATGTTCGTCGCAAGAGAGACATATACACCCAAAACAGGTATACTCAGTGAATGCTTACATACAAGTAGATATTTCCTGAAGCCTCATTCTGCTTGAACTTGTGTTTTTTTATGAAAAGACGATTTTTAAAGATTGAGTTTTCAAATATTCAATTGTTTTGCCAATATTTTCACCAAGTGCAGACAAATAAAATGATAAACTACATTTTTTATTAAGAACTGTTCCAGTTGTTGTATTGAAGGGTAATTCTGATGTCCCAAAGAAGTACAGAGAATTTACGGTAAATGATAGATCATTCAGCCTGAAAGTGCTGAGGATGTGAGAGCCTGAGAGACAGGCTTGAGCGTGAGCTTATTAGAAAACTCCCCATTCCAAGTTGGCGCCGAAATTCTTGGGCTCGCGCATTGTTGTAGGTGAGAAGCATGGCAATAAGTTTGAGGTATTGGATCCACTTCTTCAAACTGTCTAAATAATTCATAATGACGTTAATTCATTTGACGAATAATTAATTAAAGAAGACCAAAGCCCGGCGGGACCCGGCTTTTGCTGAATGTGCTTACCTTCCTGCACGCACTTCCACTAACCCACCACCACTAACGCCAAGCACGGCTTTAATCTACGACCCCGAGTCTAACTATTTTTCTTTCACATCATGCCATGCATCATCGCATCATGTGAAATGCATGTATTGCATGTTTTATCATTATAGATCTTCGGAAGGATCGACTGACTTTCATGAAGCTAACCTTGTTGCATGCCAACCATGTTATAGGTTTCCATTCCTTTGCATGCCCAAACCAAGCGAGACCTTGTCAATACTTTCGGTGGGGTGTCTCAGTTCAAATTTTTGAGACAGTTATGGATGAACATGTCCAAGACTTGCAGAAGGACTATAAACGACTGGTTACTATTTTGGCGGCTATTGAATGGTTTATTAACATTAACAGTAAAAGGTTGGACATTCTTGACATTGATCTCCGACACTTTTTGAATATTTTTGCCTTTACCTATTAGCAGGTCAATCGGCTTAATAGAGTGCTGAACAGTGCGGCTGTGCGTTTAGATGCTCAAGTGATTTTTAATTATTTGACCATTCAAACCCATTTGACCTATAAGCTTTCCTAGTTTTTGAATCCTCATTCACTGTGGTCGTTTCCAATATTGCGGCGATTAGCCAAACATGGTAGATGCAGCTAGTGGGAGAGTAACCGCGAGTCTTTTTACTGAGGAGGATTTTTTACATACACTGGATATTGATAATGGTCAAGATGAATTACATTTGCAACCCTTGTTCAGACAGGATGCTATTCAGCACTATTATTCGGTCTTGTAAGTAACGCTTACCATGGATGTTATTGTAGTGCATGTCACCTTTAAGTCATCAGAGATTTTTGAGACTTATCGGGTGGAATCTTTTCAATTTTTCTATTAATCAGACTTTTATAACACAGGACTTACTATCATCTCTAGTTTTTAGTGGCTGACGATCTGTCTCTATGCATCTGGCCGACTAGGGGATCTATTTACCGCTTCACTATTTGCCTTCCTTCATATTTAAGGTGGCATATGTGAATTTGACATTTTTAAAGATGGTCCAGCTGAAACATTGAATCAGTTTCATGGGTATCAAAATTTTTTATGAGCGAACATAATGTGACTGTCGTTTGCCCTTACGGAACTTCCTATCAACGGGTTTCTGGTCACTATGTAGTGTTGGTTTTTGTTTTGCTTCCATGAAGTTTTTTCAAGAAACGTCTCCACTGTTTCCGCTCAAATCTCTTTCAGAGTTTAACATTCTCTAGAATATCTTTTGTTCCTAATACCTTCTCTGACAAGTCGCAGTATACCGCGGCTCTGGAGAACGCCTCTCCTGATTATCTAAAGCCCATTGTTTTCTATCCCAGTGCTAGCTACTTTGTTATTGTGTTAAGCGAACTATCACGTTAGGCAAGTATCTTTTACGTGGAAAAGTTCAATCTTCACAGGTCTGACAGGTATTACACGTTTTTAACATGGTTAGGTACATTTTTTTATGCCGCGTGGGCGCGCCAGGCGCGTGACCAAGCGATGTTAAGGCATTTATAAGGGTAGAAACGTATGTATGTATATATATGTATGGGTGTGGCACTCAGTGTGGCCAGCTTCACCTAGTTACTGCAACTCAGCAAGATAGAGGGCGGCAAAGGTATATAGAGATGTCACGTACCTTATTATGCATCTCTTATAAATAAATGGTAACATAATAAATATTTATATAGAGTAGTTATATTATCAGTTTATTCTATGGTAGAAACATTACTTGCTCATTACTATATGTTTAATAGTGGAGCAGAGGTATATGTAGATAAATAAACATGGTAGTTGTTAACTGCTTGGCAGGGGCACGGAGCTCTCCCTGCCAGCGAGAGGGAGACGAGGACTGCCTTAGCTAGGGTAGAGACGGAGGTTAACAGGGACTCCTGTATATTTCGTTAAAGTGTATATATTGTAGATTAATACAATAATACTACCGCAATTACCCTGGCGTCTCTACATCGTCACGAAACCACTGATTAACATTCCAACGTAAACAGATTAAAAGAAACGTTTTTACTGGACATTGATTACTGACTCAGATTACTGGACATTGACTCATCATCCACATTCCAAGGTGAGTCTACCTATGTGAATAATTACTCGCGTAAAGGAATATCCAGAACACTTGTCTTGATAATCACATGAAAGAATGTGGACCATTAGACAATCACCATATCTTTCTTGTAAAGGCCATAACAGAAAAGTACATTCAGGTAAGGTGCCACTATGCAGGTAAACGGTATACGGAAAATGTGATGCAAATATGAGTAGCTAGAATTAAGTCGCCAAGAATACACAAGACTGATCACGTACCTTCTCTTGACTTTAATGCTATGCCCTTGAAGGTAAGACACTCCTGTCATGCCCACATGGATATGACCATGGTCATAATATGGCATATAATTTTTTTTTTTTATGGAGCCATGATGACTCGCTATCCTATCTGACTGGTTATATGTTAGCAACCACTTTGGAGGACACTTTACCCTTGGTGAAGTATTTTCTTTATGTTTGATAGGTACAGCATTGATCCTTATACATTTGAAATGTACTTTAATTAGGAAATAATGCAAAATGTACTTATTTTTTCAAGAAAATCAGTGTATATTTGTGCGGTGTACAAAACAAGCCCGTGTTACTTTCTTGAAATGCGGCGATGAGAATGTTATTCTACAATAGACATTTTACCCTTGGTGAAGTATTTTCTTTATGTTTAATTGGTACAGTATTGATCCTTATACATTTGAAATGTACTTTAATTAGGAAATAATGTAAAATGTACTTATTTTTTCAAGAAAACCAGTGTATATTTGTGCGGTGTACAAAACAAGCCCGTGTTACTTCCTTGAAATGCGGTGATGAGAATGCTATTCTATAATATATATAGTCAATAAAGAATGTATAAATGTTAACTACATAGGCAGTCATATTTTTAATTTATTCTTGTGTATCAATTAGATAGAAAGCTTGAAAGTGCAATGAGTCGACGCGTGAAATCGCAATGTTGTCAGTCAATCTCCCCGCATTGGGGCGGAGCGAGCGACCTCACCCGATAGCACAGGGAATGGGCGGCATGCCGCCTCCACCTATTTAACCTTCATGGGCGGAGCCATAGCAGCTGCCTTCACTGAAGTGACGTCATGGCCTTTCCTCTTATTATAGCCAGGTTTTTCCTAGAGAGGGTTAGTCCACTTCAAAGCCGTGCTCCGCCCACTGAATCGTGACATCAAAGGGTACAGAGACCGAGGGGTTGGCTGGGGTAACGGGGTCAGTTATCGCCTGAACACACTGATCTATATAACATGGATCGCGGATCTGGGCTAGCTGTGGCCGAGATACTGAAGTCAGCCACCAGCCACCAGCCGCCATCTTGCCATAACCAAAACAAATACATGGGCCGGCCCAGGCAGTGGCTGGGTGTTGGCTGCTGGCATGTGATAGCCTTTATTACCACCTACTACTACTATTAACACCTACTACTACTATTAACACCTACTACTACTACTACTATTACCACCTACTACTATTATTACCACCTAAAACTACTATTAACACCTACTACTACTACTAAACTTCCAACCTAGTGCATCGTCGAACCTTCCAAGTCATTTATTTACGGTGATACACAGACAACAGGTGTGTTGCGAGGCCGTACAGGTGTGTAGTGACAGGTGTCTTGCGAGGCCGTACAGGTGTGTAGTGACAGGTGTGTTGCGAGGCCGTACAGGTGTGTAGTGACAGGTGTCTTGCGAGGCCGTACAGGTGTATAGTGACAGGTGTGTTGCGAGGCCGTACAGATGTGTAGTGACAGGTGTGTTGCGAGGCCGTACAGGTGTGTAGTGACAGGTGTCTTGCGAGGCCGTACAGGTGTGTAGTGACAGGTGTCTTGCGAGGCCGTACAGGTGTGTAGTGACAGGTGTGTTGCGAGGCCGTACAGGTGTGTAGTGACAGGTGTGTTGCGAGGCCGTACAGGTGTGTAGTGACAGGTGTGGTGTATGTGGTAAAGCGAGAGAGGCTAAGAGTGCGGTGTTAGCCCCCGAGTGTGTGTGTGTCTGACCTAAAGAGCGAACGCGCAGTTCTCGTCCACTATAACGGCGTCAGCCCCGTACCGCCGCGGCCACGGGTACGGCGCGGGCCACAGTGGTCCATAGAAGCTACTCTCGGGGATTACAGGAAGTTTAAATGAATCAAAAACCTTTGGCCTAATCAAAAAACCTTTCTTAATTAGGTATATTGAATTGAAAGTAGTTAGTTTCGTACACTGATTGAGTATTTTCGTACATACCTGGTGTCGTTTCGTAACTCTAGTAGTCAAGTTCAACTCTGAGCTGAGTGTACGAAACGACTATGGTTTCATATAGACTGCGAAACAACTTTTGGTAATAATGGACGAGTTTCGCGGTCGTTTTCAGAGACATCAACTATTTTTTCTTGGCCTACAATAGGTGCTTGTTGCAATGGAGATAGTTTTATTTTGCGCAACCCCCCCCCCCCCCCCCCCAAATAATAATAATGAAACCTAACCTAACCTTATAGGTTTTAATGAAACCTAACCTAACCTTAAAGGTTTTAATGAAACCTAACCTAACCTTATAGATTGTAATGAAACCTAACCTAACTTTAACCACAAGTTATACTTTTTTTTTCTTTTTTTTTTCCTTCGCAAAATAAAGCTATCTCCATTAGAACAAGCACCTCTTATTAGGAAGCGCTATGATCATTTGTATCATAACCGCACTCAGGTCTGCTTCCGTTCCCCACTTATTGTTAACAAGTATAAAAAAAAATACTTATATCTATATCTACTTATATAAAAAAAAGTATACCATATCCACCTATTTTTTTTTTAAACTAGTAGGTGGATGACTGGAGTGGGTAGATGGATTAAGAGTGGATGGGCTGGGTGGGGAGTGGGTGTGGGTGAGTGTGTGTGGGTGTGGGTGTCTGGGTGTGTGTGGGTGTGGGTGTGTGTGGTGGGTGTGTCGTGGGTGGTGTGGGTGTGGGTGTGTAGTGGGTGGGTGTGTGTGTGTGTGTGTGTGGTCGGTGCGTGTGTGTGTGTGTGGTGTTACTCACAGGTGGAAAGATTTGCCACTTCCAGGTCCTGGTCTGTTTGTACAGGACATAGCAGCACAGCTTGGCATGACGAGGCGATAACACAACCAGACAGCAACGCGAGCCGCAGAAACAAGGCTTTGTTTTGGTTTCAGCAAGATGGCGGACAGTTGGAACCAGTGCTGAGCCAGGCTTCCGCGATCCATGTTATATAGATCAGTGCCTGAACACTGAGACTGTCACTGCTCTCCGCCGCTTTAAATTAAGGAGAGCTCTGACGCCAGCAAAGTTATCGTTGCCCGCTTTTAACCATGCTCTCTCTCTCTTCTCTCTCTCTCTCTCTCTCTCTCTCTCATCTCTCTCTCTCTCTCCTCTCTCCTCTCTCTCTCTCTCTCTCTCTCTCTCTCTCTCTCTCTCTCTCTCTCTCTCTCTCTCTCTCTCTCACACACACACACACACACACACACACACACACACACACACACATACATACCAGTGTTGTAGGTCTCGAGACTGGTCTTGGTCTCGAGACCAGTTTGATGTGGTCTTGGTCCTGGTCTTGGTCTCGTTTGATGTGGTCTTGGTCTTGATCTTGGTCTCGAAGCTTCTAGTCTCGGAGTTTGGCTCGAGACCAGGTCGAGACCAGGATTAAAAAGTGCATCGCGGAGTGGGGAAGGTCGGAATTTATTATCATACACGGAGAAAAATCATGGCTGTTTCGATTCACGGCGCGCCATACAGCGTTGTACTGTCTATAGATGCTGCCTGACTAGCTCTACGGTGATGATGCATGAGTTGAGCCCTGCGAGCGCTGATAGAGTGCGTGCGAGTCGAGAGAACATGCATGACGTGGCCATTCTCGCAGTGATCATCTCCGTTTTCACGCACGCATGTTTGTAGCTCTGTTCTCCTCCGTGTACCTCACATATGTGTAGGCCTATGCAATCCCCGCACCCTTCGTACACGTACACCACAGGTTTAGCTATATCGCTTGGAAAACGTAACCCTAAAAATTGCTATTTTCCTATGTTTGTTTCTTCATGCCAACGAAGCAATGAAAGCAGAAATATTTGACCTAGATGCTCAGTTGTTCACTTACATTAAATTTTGTAAATATATTTCCTCCCTTATACTTTACCCTTACCCCCCTTCTACCAGAGCTCGTTAGTCGTTACATCGAGCACATCTGGCAGCAGGGTTGCCAGGTACACAAACCACAAAATACACTTTTGGCATTCACACTTTACTTTTTCGGCATTTTCAATTTTTCATCATAAGAAAATGAAATTCAATTGACGAATATTTCTGGTAAATTTCAAAATTTGTTGAGTAATTTCTGGCAAGAAATACAACAATTGGCAGGACCTGGCAACTCTGTCTGGCAGTGACATAGGACGTCGAACAGTGAGGTGTATTGGACTAGTTTCGCTTAGTTTCCGTTCGCACACCTGGAATGAGTAATCAAACTATTTACGCAGTACAGACCAAAACCATTCAGATCATAGTCATATTTATAAAAAATATTTTTATATGCCTGTTCTTGGTCTTGGTCTGTTTCGGAGGGCCTGGTCTTGGTCTTGGTCTTGGTCTCGGAGGGTCTTGGTCTTGGTCTCGGAGGGCTGGTCTTGGTCTCGGAAGGTCGGTCTTAGTCTTGGTCTTGGTCTCGAAGGGTCTGGTCTTGGTCTTGGTCTTGGTCTCGGAGGGTCTGGTCTTGACTATAACACTGATACATACACACACACATACACATACACACACACACACACACACACACACACAAGCTCAGACACACACACACACACGAATACAAACACACACACTTTATATGGTTACCATCGATACTTATAATAGTATTCAATATCGCATGTCATTGTTGGATTACTGTAATTATGATATGAGTGAAAGAGAGAGAGTTACCAAAACACTTTTTATACTTAATATACATATCCTGTAGTGGAAAGATTCATGAGCAGCAGGTGGCCTGTCCGTAGTAATCCGAGCTGTGATATCCCAAGGGAGAGAACCACACTCCTTATCTTAAATTCCTTTCCTTATCTCTCTCTCTCTCTCTCTCTCTCTCTCTCTCTCTCTCTCTCTCTCTCCTCTCTCTCTCATCCACATACCCCCCCACCCCCACCCCACCGACCCACCCCACCCCCACACCCACACACACACAAACACACACCCACACATACAGACACACACACACACACACACACTAACTCACACATACATACAAACTCACACAACACACAACACACACACCACACACACACACACAACTACAACAACTCATACACACACACACACACACACACACACACATACAACAAAAATAAAGTTAAACGAAATAATAATAAATATTGCGAAAAATGATGTTAAAAGAAATATTAATACATTTTACGATATGGTTTAGTTTACCATTAAGTTCCATATAGGTTCTTTGAGCAAAATTATGGCCAGGGAAAACCTTCTTCTTCTTGTTACCAGCAACCATCACCTAGTGACGTCATTTAACTCCGCCCAAAGGGGCGGAACGGATTGACCCATTATAGAAAAGACCCTGATTATAGCTTTTATGGTTTACATCACCGCACGGCCAGCGTGTGCTTGGGGCGGTGCTTCGTGACGTCAGTGCATAATATCTATATCATGGAGCTATAATAAAACCTCCCCGATCTATATGGCAGCGAAATATCCACTTAATCATAATGGGCCACTACACTGAATATTAAGTTCCCGTTCCAAATGTCCATAAATCTTGATTAGATAGGCAACTTGCGGACAACTGGGTGTTAGCAACCAATATTTGATGTTATTTTCACCACTGTAAGGTACTCTTAAGTGTTCTTGTGTTGAATATCAGGTTTTCACTAATAAAACCAATGATTATGATATACTCATGTCCATTCCATGAACAAAGGTTTGAAGAAATATTATTTGAAGGTATGCTGTAGCCTACTCGTGCTTTTTATTATGGATTTTATAGAATAATAAATCATACTACCCTTGTGTGAACATCTATAGTATTTCATCATCAATGGAGAAACATTCACCAAAACATTTTGACGTAATAGTTCCTTGGAGGCTCTCAGGCCATGCAGAAGTATAGCATACCTTCAAATACTATTTCTTCAAACCTATGTTCATGGTATGGACATGAGTATATCATAACTAGAGATCGCATAATTTTTTTGTTATTTAGGCCATTTTAGGGTTTTTTTATGTTATGTATTTTCACCAAAATATTTGATAGCAAAACTAAAATATGTGGTTTTAATCAGTAATCAGTGCTTTATTTCCGTGAAAAATGCAGGAAAACAAAATCAGAAATGATACACAACCAATCCTGCACCCAGGTGGGACAGGGGTGGATTCCCCCTGAAATCTATTGACATTTCAAAACACTAGCCTTATATAATACTGAATGATCAGCAAGCCGCCATGAACTGAAATTAAGTACATATAGCTAAACAAATTATTTCAGTCCTCTGATTTATGTTTAATTATTTCAGTTACAAATAATTTCAGTATTTAGTTACATAAAGCGGAAAATATTCTTTTCTGTCAGTGATTCAGTGTACGGTATATACCCGTTACCCCTGGCATCATTCACCAAAATCTGTTAACTTTTAACTCATTTCTAATAATTAGACATGAATCAGAAGACTGAAACACCGCTGTCAGTCTGACCCATCAGTGGACAGACAGGACATGAAGTTATCACTTGCAGAGATTGGATAAAAATGTTGTTATTTAGGCCATTTTTGGTACATCTCTAGCAAAAATCATAATTCAGGTTTTTTTTGCAAAAAACACTGTTTTATGTGGATTTTTTTTTTTTTATGTACTTTACATATTTTCCCGATCTCTAATCATAACCATTGGTTATATTAGTGAAAACCTAATATTCAACACAAGAACTCTTAAGAGTACCTTACAGTGGTTAAAATAACATCAAATATTGGTCGCTAACACCCAGTTGTCCGCAAGTTGCCTATCTAATCAAGATTTATGGACATTTGGAACGGGATCTTAAGGATCTTAATATTCTGTGTAGTTGCCCATAGGCTGCCTCTTGCAGTGTATTTTCCTCGAGTATAGGCTGATATAGGCCTTGGAGACACACCCAACATTCTTGATCTTTTCCTAACTACTAACCCTTCTGCTTACTCTGTGAAACTATTCTCTCCGTTGGGTTCCTCCGATCACTATCTTATTTCTGTAGCCTGTCCTATCGCTCCGGTGCCGCCTCGTGACCCACCTAAGCGGAGGTGCTTCTGGCACTTCGACTCAGCTAAGTGGGAAGACATAAGGCAGTACTACTCTGATTTTCCATGGAATGATTACTGCTTCCATGTCAAAGACCTATCTCTTTGTGCAGAGCGCATAACTGAGGTCATAGTCTCTGGCATGGAGGCGTACATTCCACACACTTTCTCTAATCCTAAAGCCCAGCAACCTTGGTTTAACTCTGCTTGTTCTCATGCTGTCCGTGATAGAGAGGTGGCTCACAAACGGTACCGTAAGCATCCATCTCCTGAAACTCATGCCCTTTATATTTCTGCCCGTAATCATGCCAAATCTTTACTTCAACTTACCAAAAACTCTTTCATTCATAGAAAGTGTCAAAATCTTTCTGAATCAAATTCCTCTCGTGACTTCTGGCATCTAGCAAATAGCATCTCTAACAATTTTTCTTCTTCATCTTTCCCTCCTATGCTTCACCCAGATGGCTCCACAGCTGTCTCATCTATTTCTAAAGCTGAACTCTTCGCTCAAACCTTTGCTAAAAATTCCACTCTGGTTGATGAAGGGCTTGCTCCTGTTGGATGTTTTCTTTGCCCTTTCTGGCCTAGATCATCGGAAGGCTTACGGTCCCTCCTATTGTTCTCAAAAACTGTGCTTCTGTGCTTGCACCCTGCCTGGTCAAACTTTTCCCTCTTTGTCTATCTACTTCAACCTTTCCTTCTTGCTGGAAGTTTGCTCACATCCAACCTGTTCCTAAGAAGGGTGACCGTTCTAATCCTTCAAACTACCGTCCTATAGCTTTGACTTCCTGCCTTTCTAAAGTTTTTGAATCTATACTTAATAAGGAGATTCTTAAGCATCTATCTGCTCACAATCTTCTATCTGATCGTCAGTACGGTTTCCGTAAAGGGCGATCTACTGGCGATCTTCTAGCTCTCCTAACTGAATCTTGGTCATCCTCCTTTAGGGGTTTCGGTGAAACTTTTGCTGTTGCCCTTGATATATCAAAAGCTTTTGATAGAGTCTGGCACAAATCTTTAATTTCCAAACTACCTTCATTCGGTTTCTATCCTTCTCTCTGTACCTTCATCTTAAGTTTCCTTTCAACCCGTTCTATTGCAGCTACTGTAGACGGACATTGTTCTTCTCCTAAATCTATCAATAGTGGTGTTCCCCAGGGTTCTGTCCTATCACCCACTCTCTTTCTATTATTCATTAATGATTTTCTAAGTCTAACTCAAAACCCTATCCACTCCTACGCTGATGATTCTACCCTGCATTTTTCAACGTCGTTTATTAGACGTCCAACTCAACAAGAACTAAGTGATTCACGGAGAGATGACACCGAGCGCCTAACTTCTGGTCTTTCTATAATTTCTGATTGGGGCAAAGCAAACCTTGTTTTGTTCAATGCCTCAAAAACCCAATTTCTTCACCTATCTACTCGACAAAACCTACCAGATAACTATCCCCTCTTCTTCAATGACACTCAACTGTCTCCTTCTACAATGAACATTCTAGGACTATCCTTTACTAAAAATCTGAACTGGAAATCTCACATCTCATCTCTTGCTAAAACAGCTTCTAAGAAGTTAGGTGTCCTGTGGCGTCTGCGTCCTTTTTTTTCTCCCTACCAATAGACTACCTTAAGGCGGCGTCACACTAGCACTTTTTCCGTCTAGTTAATCAAACTTCGTTGGTTTTCTCTCGCTCTGACTAGTTTTTTCTCGCTCTGACTAGTTAGTCCGTCTGAATCAGTCAGTCTGAGGCAGTCGCTCGTGATCGTCTTTGTCTGCAAAGTTGAAGTCAACTTTCTTAGTCAAATCAAAATCCATAGTGATTACTTTAAAGATATTCGATATAAATCAGTAAGTTTTTGCAAATTATAATTCAATACGTTTAAAAGTTTTAGAAATATTCAAGTGACTATTGTACATGTAGATACATTTAAAAGCCGGTTCTATATAACAGCCAACAGTCTCTCGCATGACTCGATTGAAAAGATTTACTACAAAGAGTCAACTCACCGAACACACCCTGACACACAGTGGTGTTAAGAATTATGAATGTTTAGAGTGTGGGACAAGATTTGCTAGAAAGAGTCAGCTCACCAAACACACCCTGACACACAGTGGTGTTAAGAATCATGAATGCCTAGAGTGTGGGAAAAGATTTACTACAAAGAGTGACCTCACCTCACACACCCTGACACACAGTGGTGTTAAGAATTATGAATGTTTAGAGTGTGGGAAAAGATTTACTACAAAGAGTGACCTCACCACACACACCCTGACACACAGTGGTGTTAAGAATTATGAATGTTTAGAGTGTGGAAAAGATTTACTACAAAGAGTGACCTCACCACACACACCTGACACACAGTGGTGTTAAGAATTATGAATGTTTAGAGTGTGGGAAAAGATTTACTACAAAGAGTGACCTCACCATACACACCCTGACACACAGTGGTGTTAAGAATTATGAATGTTTAGAGTGTGGGAAAAGATTTGCTACAATGGGTCACCTCACCATACACACCCTGCACACATGGGTGTTAAGAATTATGAATGTTTAGAGTGTGGGAAAAGATTTGCTACAATGGGTCACCTCCCCACACACACCCTGACACACAGTGGTGTTAAGAATTATGAATGTTTAGAGTGTGGGACAAGATTTGCTAGAAAGAGTCAGCTCACCAACACACCCTGACACACAGTGGTGTTAAAATCATGAATGCCTAGAGTGTGGGAAAAGATTTACTACAAAGAGTGACCTCACCTCACACACCCTGACACACAGTGGTGTTAAGAATTATGAATGTTTAGAGTGTGGGAAAAGATTTGCTACAATGGGTCACCTCACCATACACACCCTGACACACAGTGGTGTTAAGAATTATGAATGTTTAGAGTGTGGGAAAAGATTTGCTACAATGGGTCACCTCACCACACACACCCTGACACACAGTGTTAAGAATTATGAATGTTTAGAGTGTGGGAAAAGATTTACTACAAAGAGTGACCTCACCAGACACACCCTGACACACAGTGGTGTTAAGAATCATGAATGCCTCCTAACCTAACCAAAACTTAACCTCACTTATCTGAATTTAGAAAATTCATTGCACAAAAAACAAACATACAGGCACAGGAAAGCACAGCTAAAGAAACGGCAATAGAAGTAAAAAGTACCTACATTTCCTATTTCGGTAACTATGTTTTTGGGTGCATAATCCGCAGAAGTTGGCGGGCTCCACAAGCCTTTCAGCTTACTTTTTTTTACGATGTCATGAAAGAAATTGTTCTACTACAACTTAAAGCATTACAAGGCACGTAATTATAGCCGTCGGTAATAATGGACGAGAGTTTCGCGGTCGTTTTCAGAGACAAAGACTATTTTTTCTTGGCCTACAATAGGTGCGTGTTGTAATGGAGATAGTTTTATTTTGCGCAAAGAAAAAAACATAAAAAAATAAATAAATAAACAAACCTAACCTTACTTTATATATTTTAATGAAACCTAACCTAACCAGATTTTAATGAAACCTACCCTAACCTTATAGGTTTTAATGAAACCTAACCTAACCTTATAGGTTTTAATGAAACATAATCTTAACCACAATGTGGTTAAACCACAAACCACAAAGAACCATGTTTGTTTACAGTCGAACAGCTGACTGATGATGCAGGCGAACGATTCTGTGTGTGTGACGGCTTGCTGACTTTGCAGTCAGAAAATTGTTAGTTTGTAGAAAGTTGCTGAAAAAAACTAGACGGAAAAAGTGCTAGTGTGACGCCGCCTTTAGTGAGCTCGATCTGTCATCTGGTGGCCGTCTGGGAACTACACGCGGAGCTAGAATGTAGGGTCTGGGGGTGTCGGGCTCGACTTATTTTCTATTATTCCCTATCAAACCAGCTACAATTAAGTGTTGTCATGGTCAACATAGGCTTATGCAAAATGGAAATATACGAGTTTTACATTATTCATGGCGTTATAATGAGGATTGTTGGCAAAATAGAAGCATTCGATCACAGGTGTCCTACAACATTCTACTAAATGAATGTTGTATGAATGTTGTAGGACACCTGTGATCGAATGCTTCTATTTTGCCAACAATCCTCATTATAACGCCATGAATAATGTAAAACTCGTATATTTCCATTTTGCATAAGTCTATGTTGACCATGACAACACTTAATTGTAGCTGGTTTGATAGGGAATAATAGAAAATAAGTCGAGCCCGACACCCCCAGACCCTACATTCTAGCTCCGCGTGTAGTTTCCAGACGGCCACCAGATGACAGATCGAGCTCACTAAGGTAGTCTATTGCTTGCTCTATACAGGGGCCTTATCCGCCCATGTATGGAGTATGTCTCACATGTTTGGGGAGGATCCACTCATACAGCTGTCCTAAAGAGGATTGAGTCAAAAGCTTTTCGTCTCATCAACTCCTCTCCTCTGACTGACTGTCTTCAATCTTTAAATCACCGCCGCAATGTTGCTTCTCTTGCTCTCTTCTACCGTTATTTTCATGCTCACTGCTCTTCTGAACTTGCTAACTGCATGCCTCCCCCCCTCCTGCGGCCTCGCTGCACAAGACTTTCTACTCATTTTCATCCCTATTCTGTCCATCTTCCTAATGCAAGAGTTAATCAGTATCTTTACCTACTCTTTCATCCCTTTCACTGCTAAACTCTGGAACTCTCTTCCTGTTTCTATTTTCCACTTTCCTATGACTTAAATCTGTTCAAAAGAAGAGTAAGAAGACACCTCCCGAACTAAATTGGCTCGCCCCTCTTTTTTAATTTTATTCTCTTACTGTCTTCTTTATAGGGACTGGCAACTAAGCGGGCTTTGTGTTACCCATTTTTGTTGTGCCCTTGGCCAGTCCTTTATGATGTAAAAAAAAAAGAGCAAAAAAAAATTCTATCACGAATGTTAAGGTGTTTTTGTGTTGCGTAGCTACGTAGTAAAACGCCAATTGCCAACCACTGAATATTGAAGAACAAGTTATTCATTCACTCACAATTTTTTTGGAGGGGGCTCAATCGCCAGTGTACAAATTAAAGCCACGGAGCAGCGAAGGGATGCATGACGTGAAACATCATAATATTATAAAATGCAAATAAAGACACCTAACGGGATTTCAGCGTTACTAAAAATATGTAATACTATTGTGTATGTACCTAATCAAATACATTTTCATCATGTTAGTGTTAACAGTTATCTAAGTTCATAAATGAAAAGGCAAAGTTCATGTCCCAGTCCGCCCTGCGCAGCTCATCGCTCGGCACAACATTGACCGAAGTTGTTTGTGTTCAGCAACCTGTGGGAGCGGACGTACGAGCGAAGACTAGCTACTATTTCCTAAAAAGTAGTCATTCTCAACATTAACCTGAAAAAGATAACTTTTTTTCATTACATATGTCAAAAGAGGAAAACAGAACCCAGAGCATCAACTGGAGTGTGATGAGTGAAACAACTTTAACTAAAAATTTCCCATTGCACCGGGCGTGTCGTGATGGGGACGTGCTGGCACTCACAGCATTGCTGCACCAGGACGCCACACACCGCCACCTTACCCTCGAGGACACTTACTATGGCTGGACACCCACCCACTGGGCCGCCTACTTTGGCAAGGTGAGTTATGATGGAGCTGTTTTGCCTAAATTATAAATTCGTATTCCCTCACGTCCGCCCAGTGAGTGCATGTTTCATCTTCATGTTTCTTGTTTCGCATGTTTCAAAACGGTTGATGTTAATAGTTCTCAAATCAGGATCCAGTCCTTAGGATCCAGTCCCTTTGGGACTGGATCCTGTTCATCAGCGTACGTTCATCAGCGTACGTTCAGCAGCGTACTAGGAGTGTCATGCATCGTGCAATTTAGTGGTGATATCAATTAGTTTGAAGTGACCGCTTTCCCTTTTTCGCCTAAAGTTTTAATACACTATGCCGATGGCAACATCTCCCGGACAACAACGCGACCCATCCGTTGTCATGACACTATTTGGTGTGATGGGGAGGGTTGTCGACTGTCGTGCTAATATGTTAGGCGTTAACTTTATAACTACTACCACGTACGATCACCTCTGTTACTATAGCATGAAATTACTTTTCACACACACACACACATATATATATATATATATATATATATATATATATATATATATATATATATATATATATATATATATATATATATATATATATATATATATATATATATATATATATATATATATATATATATATATATATATATATATATATATATATATATATATTGGACCATTAAAAAATTACGTAACGTTTTTTTTGATCAATTTGACCCCCCCTTGTCACGCCTAGTAAGACATTTCCAGATCCTCCCTATAAAATTATGTAACATTAGCTAGTTAACCCCTCTAAAAAAACTTGGTTTACATTTTTTCCCCAGATACAATAATATAAGTAAGTCTAGTGGAGTATAGTTATGTTATACAATGATAACACACGTTTGGTGAACATCCCGACGGAGTATAACAAACGTTTGTAATGTCCTATCATGATATATTTATGCAAACCCTGCTGAAGGGCTGTGATAGTTGATTTGCTGCTCAGTGCTATCTCGTGCCATTTGCGTGCAACGTTACTAGTCCTGAAACAATTAATTGTTGATTCTTTGGTGAAGGTTGTAGTGCGTAGTGCGCTTCGGGGAAAGTTGCCTGTCTGCACTCTGCAGGAGGAGAGCGAGTGAGACGGCAACAGTTACTGCCTGTACCGTTTGCCTGACTTGAGGTCAACACCCGCACAGGCGTACATGTTTGTTCGCCAAATCATGGAAGCCTTTGTTTTGTTTTATACATTCGTTTGTACTTACAACGAGGTATAGTCCGGCAGAAGTACCATGGGACCTCTTTTTGGAATATAAAGTTTTTTTTAATGTTGATTATTGATGGTAAGGGCATATATATTCAGAAACTGCCGGATGACATCTTGTCATACTTGAGCAATTTGTGCTAGGAGGCAAAATCCAAGATGGTCGCCATCGAATCTGGGAAAATCTATTTTCCTCATATCTTCGTAACTAGTGCCGACCGGGGTAACCCGGTCCTTCCAACGGACCGGTTCTATTCGGACCGCCATCTTTGCTTTGGTGTTTGTTTCTATATAAATAAGAGTGTAACAGTTTTGAATATCCCATGTAGTAAAATAACCATTTTTACATATCTAGTATTAATATGAATATAAATATTGATATGTAACTGAACCCAGGAACCAAAAAAGAAAATGAGTAAAATGACAGCAAAAAAAAGTGTCGGCGAAGTTTATTTAAAAAATCAGCTGATTTGGTGAACTTTCATGGGATTCAAATACGAGACGGAGTATCTCCTTGTAAGTAGGCGTATATAGAGTGCTTTTCCTCCACTTTAACATGAAAATATCAGAAATGCTGTATCTTGTCGCATTTTCTTATGATCAATACTCAGTTTTGGTTCATATTTACCACGGTGACAAGAACACTCACGGGGTAAACTGGACCCAATGTAATGTAGGGTGAGTTAAGGAGGAACTGTACAGTACATAAGGATAACGTACAGACGTTCTCATGACCACATTTATAGGTTTAGAATGGTATCCCTCTAACATGTATTAGAGAAAATGGGAGCACACAGCTGAGGGGGATTTTAATGAATGACCCGCGGCTGAATTAAAGTGCGTTTTCGTGACGTTCACCCTGTTTTGTTCACCCTGGTCCTGTCTAGTCCAGACCGGTGCAGACTGGACTGATGCTCGCTAAAATACATCGAGACTGGCCCCGTCCCATTCGTCGTTCCTATTGGCTGGGGGATCGAGTGCTCCGGGCAGAAATGGCGCCTTATGACATTAGTGCAGTGGCCACTATACTAGTGTTGTTGACGGTACATTAATTTCCAAAGATGTTGTTTAAGCAAATTACTTTAGTCTTATGGTCGGCCATCATGGTGTTTCATGTCTTATCAGCAGCACGAGAAGTTTCTGGTCGTCTTCCCCACTGACTTTAGTGCGCATGCGCCAGTTCTACCCACACTGGGCCAAGGTGGTCCTGCTCGCTGGGTTGGACCAGCCCAGCCCGTCCCAGCCCGGTCTAGACCGCCTCGCAAAAACAGTGGCCGCCCGGGACTAGGGTTGTGCGGTATCAAGAAAATACCGGTATTGCCGATACCGGTTTGCGGGAGTAATACCGGTACGTCCTCACACCGGTATCAATTACGATACCGGTATACCGATACCGTACATTAATACCGGTATTACCGGTATCGGTATTTGTTTTTTTCGTGTATTTTTTACTTGTCCATTCTCAGACAATTATTAACATCTACAGCATCGCCCCCCCCCCCCTCCCCCTTAAATAAAGTTTCCTATAGCGTCGGCCATTTCTTTTTTTACAATTATTAACCCCTACCGTACATCATAGTAAAGGTAAGGTACAGATGGAAGCATACGCTTAGCTGCGCGTGGCATGCGGTGCTCATCTCCGTGGCATTAGCCCTTAGAGCCTGTGGTGGGTGAGAACCCGTTACCCCGGGACACAGGGCTAGTGTGACTCCCGGGTTACCACAGACCACAGTACAGCATAGACCCCCCTAAAATAAAGTATCCTGTGGCGTCGGCCATTGACAGATTTAAGGGGGGACCGAGTAAACTATGGCCTAGGCCCTGCACCCCAGAGGAAAAAATATGTTTTCAATGAAAATCTGAATGCTGGACATTTCTTATTTGCTCGAACACTGTTATATTGCATGTACCATAATATGCCACAAATTAGTACCAAGATATAATGTAAAATATGGGTGGAAAAAGTTTCAATTAAACTAATATGAAATCTGAACCACATTTGGTAAAATTTTAGTCCTTTCCCGCCCTTATTAGTGGTTTTATTTTATCCAGACCTTCACAAATCCCTTCAGATACCTGTAAAACGTAATAATAAAGTGGGGGAGAGATTGAAAAATATAAAATAAATTACTAACCTAACCTAACCTAACCTGGTAAAATTGTAGTCCTTTCCCACCCTTGTATCTCGTTAGGAGGTTATTGGTTAGGTTGTAGTGAGGTTAGGTTAGAAATGTTATTTTGGGGTCCAGGGCGGGGGTAATATAGGGGGGAGGAGGCATTGAAGGGGGCATCTCTCCCCCACTTTATAATTACGTTTTAGAGGTTATATATCTGAAGGGATCTGTGAAGGTCTGGAGATAAAAAAAACTAATAAGGGCTGGAAAGGACTCTAGAATTTTACCCCACATTTCATTCAGGGCCCCGCACTCCCACGTACCGGCCTATACAGGGCCTCGCACACCATAAATCCGCCCCTGGCGTTGGCCATCTCTTTTTTTTTTTTACAATTCGTAACCCCTACCGTACAGCATAGACCCCCCTAACAAAGTTTTATATGGAGTAGGCCATTTTTTTTTTTTTACAATTCTTAACCCCTACCGTATAGCATAGTCCCCCCTAAAATAAAATGTTATTTGGCGTAGGCCATTTCTTTTTTTGCATCAGTAATCTAATATACTATAGGAGTAGCCGTGTGTGTGTGTGTATGTGTGTGTGTGTGTGTGTGTGTGTGTGTGTGTGTGTGTGTGTGTGTGTGTGTGTGTGTGTGTGTGTGTGTCTGTTTTGGGTAGCCGAAACTGTAAATTCAATTTTGATGGGAGTAGGCTCCAAAGATCGCATATAAATCGTAGGTGGTAAGTGGCTTGGTCCCATGTCGATTGAATAATTTTGAAGGGAGGTTTTGGGCTAAAAACACTGTAGGAGTATTAGATTCCAGGAAAAACTACGATAACGTCTTGCCGCATTCCACAAACTCAGTAGACTCATAGACGTTTATGTGCGTGTGTGAGTGTGTGTGTGTTGGAATCACACGGAACACAAAGGGTTGGAATCACACGGAACGTGGTCTACTCCGAGGCACTTTGACCAGTGACCAACGACAGCAACAACACGATTGGAGTTTGCAATCACATGTTGTCTAATATATACTACTACTACAAACATCAATACGTGGGTCCGAAGGGCCCACAGGCACTTGTTAGTATGTATAATGTAACCTCTAAATAAGGAAAATAACAATTTGATTCAAATTTCCTTTTAACATTTATTTTTGGACAAAGAGTTCCTGAGATTCCTGAGAAACAGTATCGATAGATATATAGCCAGAGCTGGGCTGTATTTGACTACATTTGTTTATTAAGAAATCTATTTATAAATACATTAGTTTTCATGTATTTAAATACAGTAATTAAATACTTTAATGAGTATTTAAATACATTGTATTTATATACATATAATATAAAAATGTAAATACTTTTTTATTCTATTTATTTATTTTTTTAAGTTAATTTGGCCATAAACTCGCCCAACTATCTGGCAATCCTAATGTTACAGTGAACCAGTGTCTCAACTTTCAGGAAATTTCCTTATTTTAAGGAAATTTAGGCCTGAGAAGGAAACTTCTAAGGAAACGCAAAATCTAAGGAAATCCTAAGGAAATAAATAAAAAATTCAGACATTTCTAGAGATATGTAGATTAAGATTAAATAGCCAGGTGAGATGATAATATTAACACATTTTATTTGCCTTTGACAAAATGACCAAAGAACAAATTCTCGGTCATAATTTCTTATCAGATTCATATCTATAGCATTTACCACAGCAAGGATATTGGGGAATGGGGAGGAGGGAGGTGGAGCAAAGGTGGTAGGTTACGACGGGCTGGTGTGAGCCGCGGGACAGGGGGGTAGAGCTCTAACGACAAGTTCAGTTCCTGTCCTGCTGTCTGATAAGCGTGTCTGGGATTCTGTTTTCATCAGTCACTAGTATTCGGTGCTTCCTCCAGCCATTTCTATACTGTATTTAGCTCCAAGAATTTCATATTGTTGAAGGTGTGTGCAAACTTTTATGATAATAATGCAACTCTAACATTATGTCAGGGAGTGGATTCCATAGTGTCGTGGATGATTTATAGAATTCTCAAAGGAATGCATACTTATATTGCAAATAGAAGAAAGTGTTTGGAAATTTAGATTTCATTATTTTGTACTTCTAGATATTTTAGAATTAAATAAGTGAATACTTATATAAATGTTGATATGGAGACGGGGCCATACGAGCGTTGCTCTGGCCCTGTAAAAATACAACTAGATGAAGATGAATACACAGTCAGTCACACACATATCTTTGAAATAATTATATTAATAATAAAATAATAATAATAATTTGGATCATAATAATAATAACAATAATGAAAATTTTGATGCCATTATTAACCATAATAATAGTAGACTAAAACTAATAATAATAATAATAATAATAAAAATAATAATAATAATAATAATAATAATAATAATAATAATAATAACAATAATGAAAATTTTATCTAGGCTAGATTTGTATAGTGACGCCTGTGTGATATGTAATGATCCGTTTTCTGTGATGGTCTTGCGGGGGGACTCTTCCCTCAGGGGTAGAGGGAGGGAGGGAGATTGTCAGAGCGGCATTGTCAGCTGAGCTGTAATCGGCCAATGATAACACGAGCCTCAGATTCTGAGGCTCTGAGCCAATGAGCGTTACGCTACCATACGTGTCTCGGCAGTCCGGTCTGTTGCGAGAAAAAAACACAATACCGAAATCCAATACCGACCAAATAATATACTGATACCGGTATACCGATGCACTACCAATACCGATACCGGTATACCGAAAACAAAATATACCGGTAATACCGGTACTAAAATACCGGTATTTCGGTATACCGAAAACCGGTGCACATCCCTACCCGGGACTAGCCCAGTCCAGACCGGTGTCGTGTGGGCAAGTGTCTGTTTATGAGGGAATGTCTGTTTACTAACAATGGCAAAGAAAACGGGAGTTGAGGGGAGTAACTATTAATTTTGACAGGATTTTCTTGAAAATAACCTCATTTTGATTCCCACACAAAGTTACTATAATTAAAGTAAACCTAAACTTAACCTAACCTAACTTAACGTTTTTCTAACCTTACCTAACCTAGCGGTCTGCCGAAAAGGGAGAGCGCGTGGAGAATATGCCGCCTGGACATGCCTTTGTTGATCAAGTCAAAATTAGTAATTACTCCCCTCAACTCCCGTTTTCTTTGCCTTTGTTTAGTAAACAGACATTCCCTCATACACAGACACTTGCCCACACGACACCGGGCCAGAGCGGCCGCGAAAATGCGCTATTATTGACGTGAGTTTTTCATTTTTTTTCATTTTCGATGTAATATTTCGCCACCAGTTACCGATATCTGGTGTCCATGAATACATCAAGAGTGTGCTGGTATGGTACAGAATACTGAGATATGTCTACCGTAGATAACACTGTAGACGCCACCTGCAGTGTGCAGTGATGTCGCCAGGCGCCAAATATTACGAATTATAGCATCACTACTGATTTGTATGTGCTACTGAAGATGATACACAGTAGTTTATATCATGACTGTATAATCTACCCTGTTTCACCGTTGTTTTATGCTTTGTATCTGCAAGTATATATACGGACTAGCTGGCGATCTTAGTGTAGCCGTTACCAAGGCCGCCACTCGGTTGATATTTTGGTAATTTGTTCATTTATAGCCATAATATGATACAGATGAAGACAAAATGACACAGACTCTCCAGATTGCCCCTTTTAACTTTCAAGAAAAGTTAGGTTCGATTTACCCCATTTAGTGTAACAATGCGGTCCGCACTTCTCAGTATATTGCTAACAGAGCTATGATGGAAATTTGTTCAAACTTTAATGACATATAGGTAGTGACCCTCCTATGATTGTGTTAAATTTTTGTTTGTTTATTTCAATAGATATGGAAACTAGATCAAAGTTTGTCAAAACCAGGACCAAACTACCCCGGTTGGCACTATATGAGATAGAAACACGAATCAAAGGTCCTTTTATATGTTTTCAGGCATCAAGATTACAATGCTGCCATTACTATATCAATAAAACACACAAAACAAGATGGCCGCCATAAATGTGTTTTTCATTGCAGAAAATTTAATTTCTCAACAGCCATTACTAGATCTGATTAATGACATGCACTAGCACGGATTGGCAAGGTCTGTGTGGTATTATTCATAAAATAAACGCTTATTTGTATATTATTTTGCAATTATTGCAACGACGCATGAGTTAATTTCTGGTTAAATCACATGAGACACAACTTGTTGGTTTAATCACTGAAAACATTTATGTATTCTGTTAAACGTAAGATATGAATTTTGATTTTTCGACTGATAGCTATATAGTCACTGTCACAAGTCACAAAGCATTTGTGTTGCAGCAAATTCCATCGTGACAGGCACATAACATTGTGCACGACAGATTGGCACTCCGGCAACCACATCTGGATGAACGACAAGGTGTGTCACTCTCGCATCCACACCTGATCAGTCGCAAGACAGCATCTGGTGCAAGGCTGACTGTATCCGGGACTGTCGTAGGTACAAGTGATCTGTTGGTTTCATCTTTCTTCCATCCATATTTTTCAACGCCCAGTTCTGGTGGATCCGCGTCTTTCACGGCGCGCCATATGGATGCTTGATGATGCGCACGTTTCACGTTTTCCTCGAAGGCCTCGCTGGTCGGTGGTAGAGAGTCTAATTTTGGTGTTGATGTATACCCTTTGCCTGTTTTTGCTGCCCAAGCACTGAGTCGTGCATTTGACATCGTGTCACTGTTGTTCTGTCCATAGCAAGCAGTCATTAATTTCGTTGCCTGCTGTATCACCGAGGGCAGCGAAGCATCAATTTGTCCCAGAAGTGACAGAAGAAGTCCACTTCTTACAACTTTCAGAACAGTGCTTTTTCCAATGCTGAAACAGCAAGCAACTGTGTCGCAACCAGAAAGTGCATGAGCAGCTAGGATTTCTGGTATGATATCTATGTGCTTCTCAACGGTCTTGCCGATATCGACTATTGCTCGATCTTTGATTGGAGATTCCACACTCACCATGAACGTAAGACCATCTTCCAGATAGTAATGTAGAAGCAGTACAAACACGTCTGTGTCATCTGATAAGACGGTGATGCTTGTGGGTTTCTCCTTTGCAGCCATGAGCATTTGTTGAACGATGATGATATCTGCCTCTTCATGTGTAGTGTTCATATCCCCTCTGTTGATGATAAGTCCTCCATTGCTGATCTCAATCGGAGTTTTGTCTTGGGATGTGATGATCAGCTTGTGATTCTGTATGTGGTTTCGATGGAACGAAACGTCTCCTTTTAGTTCAGTGCGGATTATGTCAATGAGCTGCTTCTTGTTTTCAGTGACAGTCAGGATTACTTTCTGTGATAGCAGCTCCGTTGTAACCTTGAGCTGGTGAACTCTACTGGCTTCAGTGTTCCTCGCACTTCTTGTGACACCTTTTGTGCTGTACTCATAGTACCGATCAAACACCAAGTACACATCTCCTTTTTGCAGCTTCCTCTCAATATGTTGTCTGAAGTTTGACACATACGTTTTTACTGTACCACCCACAGGCCAGTGTATCACCCAGAGGAGAGCAGAACCATCGATGATTGTGATGTCTGTGTTTGGTGCATTTCTGGATGAGACCTCAACTTTCAGTTGAGTCTTCAACACGGATTTTCCTGTTGAGCATCTCATCTCTCCTGCATCTGTGAACATTGATGTTGGGATTGGTGCCAGCTCGTGTCAGCATCATCCACCTCTACAGAGTTTGATGTCGAGCCTGCAGCACATGTAAGTGCTCTCTGTCCTGTAAACTTGCATCTGCATGAGACATGGTATCGTGCGTCTGCTGCGTGTAAGTCACTGATGGCTCCCTGTATGCGCACTCTCACAGTGGTGGCCCACTCGTCATCCCTGTAATCACATGCTTCTAGCAGATACTGCTTCAGCGATTTCTCTCCTTTTCGTGCAATTTCACGACACAGGTATGCTGGCTTCCACCGAGCAGGATTCTTTGTATCCTTATCCAACGTAGATTCCTCCCCACAGAATAAACATTGTTCATGAAAGCTAAAGCTTGAAGCACATGAAAGTCGTGTTTTCTTGGGGGGAATCACAGAAGGTCCTTCATTTTGTTTTGTTCTTTTGAGATGTCTCTGTATTTGAGTGTTGGATGTATATGTACATACACAGCTCTTATGGCATTTCACAGTAAAATCACGATCCTCTTGCACAGAGTCCTCAAGTACTTGATGTTTACCGTCGATATATATTTTGCTGCACTTGATGATGGTTTCAATTCTTCTCAGTCCAGATTCGATCAGTTTTTCTGGCTTGTAATCACACGCAAACCTCCATTTGAAGAAGCACTCATTTGCCATGACTTACGAAGTACCACCGCACCGCACAAGTACCATTGCAAATACCTAGAAACAAACAAAATATTTCATTATAAACTTAACTACACATGTATTTGTATGGCGGCTATCTTGATTGTTTTGTGTTTTATTCTAAAAATCATAGCGTCATTGGATTCCTTATGCCTGAAAACATATAAAACTAGGGGGGGGGCACTCAGTAGAGCGCATACCTCCGCCCGAATATTTCATCAATTGGTTGCTATGGCAACAGCTGTGATTTTATATATATATATATATAATATATATATATATATTATATATATGCACTCAGTATGAGCTGTGATATATATATATATATATATATATATATATATATATATATATATATATATAATATATATATAATATATATATATATTATAAAATATAATTATATTAATATATATGCACTCAGTATGAGCGCATACCTCCGGCCGAATATTTCATCAATTGGTTGCCATGGCAACAGTTGTCAATAGATTTCATCCAAAATTAAATCAGTTCTTCCTTATACCAAATAGACTTGGTATACTGAGTTTGGTCCAAATCTATTGGTAACTTTTCGAGAAATCCTGTACACTAACAAACAGACAGACAGATAGATCGGGGTGAAAACATAACCCCTCCAACTTCGTCGGCGGAGGTAATTACCTTTTATTCACGTTTCTAGCTCATCTAGTAACGAAGATACGAGGTGAATTATATATCCCCAGAATCGGTGGCGGTCATCTTGAATTTATGCTCCCAGCAAAAGTTGGTCAATTGTGACAAGATATCGCCTGTCAGTTTCTGAATGTATATGTACTAAACATCAGTTAACAAGATTATATACTTGAGACAATCGGCTGCTGTATTGACTGACACACAGCTCACACACACACCTCTGCACCTTCCCAAGCTCCCTAGCGCACTGCCTTAATTTCACCCCGCCCGCGGCCGGCTGCGAATTTTTTTTGCCCTAACGAGTTTGCAAAGGTTGGCGGCCCTCTACGCATAGCTCCGAAACTAACCACTGGATTTTCTTGAAAATAACCTCATTGTGATTCCCACACAAAGTTACCATTGGAAAGTATACCTGAACATAATCTAACCTAACCTAACCTTATCCGAAAGTTTGCGAATCTGTTGGGAAAAAAAAATTCGCTGGCTCGGCCGCCGCGCAGCGCACACACACGTCTGGAGAAATCCACGTCTGGGGAAATCCCCGTACACGAGCACACCAACACCCCTCACACGTCAGCAGAACATCGCGAATATGTACACAATTATACTACAATACTTGAAACAGCTTTTACATGCCATGTAGCAATCAATTTCTGTTGATAAAGTCAAATTTCTGCAATGAAAAACACATTTATGGCAGCCATCTTGTTTTTTGTGTGTTTTATTGATATAATAATGGCTGCATTGTAATCTTGATGCCTGAAAACATATAAAAGGACCTTTCATTCATAAGAACATAAGAATATAAGAAAACTAGAGGAGGGGGGGGCACTCAGTAGAGCGCATACCTCCGCCCGAATATTTCATCAATTGGTTGCCATGGCAATAGTTGTGATTATTTATATATGCACTCAGTATGAGCGCATACCCCCGGCCGAATATTTCATCAATTGGTTGCCATGGTAACAGTTGTCAATAGATTTCATCCAAAATTAAATCAGTTCTTCCTTATACCAAATAGACTTGGTATACTGAGTTTAGTCCAAATCTATAGGTAACTTTTCGAGAAATCCTGTACACTAACAAACACAGACAGACAGACAGACAGACAGACAGACAGACAGACAGACAGACAGACAGATCGGGGTGAAAACATAACCCCTCCAACTTCGTTGGCGGAGGTAATAAGGAGGTCTGAGCTACAAGAGGCCGCGAGGCCTACACGTGGTAGTTCCTGTCACCTAACACTACCTACATCCACCTCTCATCCCCATCCATGAACCTATCCAGCTCCTCTTTAAAGCTCCCTAATGACTCCGCACTAACTACCTGTCTACTGAGACCATTCCATTCATTCACCACCCTATTTGTGAACCAGTTTTTCCCTATTTCCTTTCTAAATCTACGCTTTTCCAGCTTGAATCCGTTACTTCTTATTCTACCCTGGTTAAAAGCCGCAAGAACTTTTCCTACCTCTCCTTTATTAAATCCCTTTATCCACTTAAAAACTTCTATCAGATCGCCCCTTACTCTGCGTCTCTCGAGTGAGTGCAATTTTAATAACTTCAATCTCTTTTCATAACTAAAGTTACGCATCCCTTGTATAATTTTGGTCATCCTTCTCTGCACTGTTTCTAACAAGGCTATATCCATCCTGTATTATGGAGACCAAAACTGAACCGCATAGTCTAGGTGAGGCCTGACTAGAGCCAGATAAAGCTTAAGAATAACTTCCGCACTTCTACTTTTAACACTTCTGGTAATGAATCCTAATACTCTATTAGCTCTATTTCTGGCCTCAATACATTGTTTCCTAGGTCGGAGGTCTGGGCTCACCCTCACTCCAAGATCTTTTTCACCTTCCGATCTTTTCAGCGATACATTGCTTATGGTGTATCATAGATCACTGTATACCTGGACTCATCATCATCATCGGGGGCATACGCCGGGGGGCGCGTCACCTCGCCCACCCTACGACGCCACTCCCGGGGGTCACCACGCGCGAGTTCCCATGCAGGCTCCTTTCCCATACCAAGCAGCTCTCGACAAGAAACATCAACTTGCCCCAGCCACGAGCCTTGTGGGCGCCCCCTTGGCCTCCTCCACGCCGGATTGTCTCTTACAGATACAACCCGATGGGAAGGATCGGCTTCAGGGTATCGTGTCACATGCCCATATAGCCGAAGTTGGCGCTGACGGACTATGCAGGTAATAGGCCTCGATTCAGTGTCACGGTGCAATCGCTGATTTGACACGTAATCATCCCAGCGATACCCCATGATTCTGCGAAGACACTTATTACCAAAGGCATTGATTCGTCTCTTCAAGTCACTATTTAGTGTCCATGTCTCACAACCATAGAGTAAGACAGGGATCACAAGCGACTTGAAGATCCGGATCCTTGTCCTCCTGCACAGGTACCGACAACGCCAAATACTCCCGCTGAGCGAGTCCATAACACCGTGGGCTATGCCAATCCGCCGTAAGACTTCTTGACGTGACCCGCCGTCATTATGGACTGCGCTACCAAGGTATGTAAAACTTTCCAAGATCTCAATGTCCTCGCCACACGCATGAACAGACTGTACTGCTTCATCTAGTAAGTCTCCAAATACCTGGACCTTGGTCTTGAGCCAGGAGACCTCAAGTCCCAAAGGCTTTGCCTCCTCGTGCAGCGCCTCGAGAGCCATCACCAGGCCCTCCAGCGACTCAGCAAAGATTACTGCATCATCGGCAAAAACAAGATCAGTGATCTTGGTGTTGCCGACGGATGCTCCACAATCACTTTGATCTACAACCTTGTCCAATACCCAGTCCATACAAGCGTTGAAAAGTGATGGGGCAAGGACGCACCCTTGCCTCACTCCTGTATTCACAGGAAAGAAGCTGGATACACCTGCCCCACACTTCACAGCACTCTCAGTCCCAGAATACAGACCAGTTATCAAACCAATAGTCCTTGCATGCAGGAATCCCTCGAAGTCGCAGAAGATCCCAGAGTGACTCACGATGCACTGAGTCAAACGCCTTCTTGAGATCAACATAGGCTGCAAGCATCCCCTGTCGAAACTCACGTCGGCGTTCCACCAGGACACGAAGCGCTAGGATACGGTCCGTTGTTGACTTACAAGGCGTGAAACCAGACTGCTGAGGTCTCCGATGCTTCACTAGATGACTGCGAATTCGTGTCAGCAATAGATGGGCAAGCACCTTGCCTGGTACGCTGAGCAGTGTAATACCGCGGTAATTGTTGCAGTCCTGACGGTCCCCTTTCCCTTTCCAGATAGGGACGACCAGCCCCTTTTTCCAGTCAGGAGGAATGGTACCTGATTGCCACACGGCAGTCAGGACAGCATGCAACCCGCGGATCATGGCCTCACCCCCCAGCTTTGAGGAGCTCCGCACTGATATTACAAACACCAGCTGCCTTTCCACCCTTCAACTTTGCTACAGCTCTCTGACTTCGTCAAGAGAGGGTGCGGGACTGCGCACCTGGACTGCGCACGGAATATCGGCCTGTCCGCGCAAGGGCCTCAAGTCGGAGGGCCGCTCGGATTCATATAGACTGGTTTATCAGTATATATGATATACTGTAATCTTCGTAAATGTTTGTTCTATAATATTATCAAATAAAAAAACAGTAAAACACGCTAAAGAAATGCCTTTACGAGACTATGAAGAAATATGCATGAACTTAATATTCACTTCAACTCTTCGCCATTTAAAACTTTGAGAGTCAATTTTTATCATGAAGGGTATCAATAGAAGCGCAATTTTATTAGCTTTCCAATGCTATATTTCGTTATCTGATAAATGAATTAGAAAACCCTGCATAAATTAGCGTTAAATAAATAAAATAAAATCATCAATCTGGTCATTTTCCCGATTGATGAGGTTATTTATTTAGTCAACGCTAATTTATACACGGTACTAATTCATTTATCAGAAAACGAAATATATAAGTAAATAAATAACATCATCAATCGGGAAAATTACCCGATTGATGATTTTATTCATTTATTTAACGCTAATTTATGCATGGTTCTAATTAATTTATCAGATAACGAAATACATCAATGGAAAGCTAATAAAATTGGGCTTCTATTGATACCCTTCATGATAAAAGTTGACTCGCAAAGTTTTAAATGGCGAAGAGTTAAGTGAATATTAAGTTCATGCATATTTCTTCATAGTCTCGTAATGGCATTTCTTTAGCGTGTTTTACTGTTTTTTATTTGATAATATTATAGAACAAACATTTACGAAGATTACAATATACCATATATACTGATAAACCAGTCTATATGATAGTCCATAGACTACTATATCTCTTTGTCGGGCGCCCCGCAGGCCCCTATGCAACCCCGCAATTCAAAACATTGACGCGTGAACAGTCCAGCAGGTATACAGTGGTCTATGGGTGTATCTATTACAGGGTTTTTTCTACCAACATTCATAACGCTGCATTTATCAATATTAAATTCCATCTGCCATCTGACTGCCCACTCGTTAAGTTTATCTAAGTCTCGCTGCAATATGTTTACATCAGACTGTGATCCAATAATCCTACCTAACTTTGTATCATCAGCAAACTTGCTGATATCACTGCTAATCCCACTATCCAAGTCGTTGATGTAAATCAAAAATAGTAATGGACCCAAAACAGACCCTTGTGGAACTCCACTTGTCACCAGTCCCCATTTAGATTTAGAACCATTAATTGTAACCCTTTGTTGCGTATTACTTAGCCAAGCTCTGATCCAATGAAGAACCTTCCCATCTATTCCATGAGCCCTAACCTTATTTAAGAGTCGCTCGTGTGGTACTTTGTCAAATGCCTTACTAAAATCCAGATATATTATATCATAATCCTTATCATTATCTGCCGTCTCATAAACTTTCCTATAAAAACTCAATAAATTGGTGAGACATGACCTACCCTTGGTGAATCCATGTTGTGAATCATTGATCAAACTATGTTTATCTAAATGCTTTCTAATGTTTTTTGCAATAATAGATTCCAATAATTTACCCACCACTGATGTTAGACTTACGGGTCGATAATTTGACTTTAGTCCTCTGTCTCCCTTCTTTAATATGGGAACAACATTTCCTTTCCTCCACAATAATGGCACATCGCCTATCTCAACCGATTTCCTAAAAATGTGCTCTAACGACTCACTAACAACCTCCTTGCATTCCTTTAATACCCTGGGATACATTTCATCTGGCCCTGGGGGGAAATTTTTTTAAAAAATTTTCTTTTTTATCTATCCCCCTTTTCCCAAACCTTTTCCCTATTATCCAAAATCTTTGAGTTTTCTCCTCTTTCCCCTTCCTTTGAAAAACCGTTCACTATCAGGAAACCCTTTCTGTGTACCCTCCTCTCTAAAAACACTTAAGAAATAACTTTTTTAGACTCTTCCCACATATCCTCATCCTTTAATTTTAAGACCTCACCATGTCCTGACCTTAAGGGCCCCCCCAATAATTCCCTGTCTTTTTTTTTTATAAAACCTGAAAAACCCTTTAGGTTTTCTTTTGGGCCCTGTCCTGTTTCCCCTTTAATTCTTTAATTGTTTTTAAGCAATCGATTTTAATTTCCCTTCACTGTCCTTGCCCTTTCACGTTTTTAATTTTTCTTTGTTTCCCAATCCTGCCTAAATTTAAAAAAAATTTGTTTTTTTTACCCCAATGTTGTTTTTTAAATTTGGTGGTCACCCCATTTTGGTAAACCTTTCTGGGAACCTTATTTCCCTAAAAGGGAAATTTATTTCTTTTCTGTCCGTAAATTTTATTTTCCTTACAAAAAAAGGGTTTTAAAATCCTCCTCCCCCCCGTTCCCCCCACCCCATTTTAACTTCTCTTTTTAAACCTTTTAAACCCCCCTGACCTCATTTCCCCCTTTTCTAACCGCTCAATTTCCCCTCCTCAGCCATGACCCATTTCCATATCTAACCCCCGCCAATTCCCTTTTAGGTGCCTTCCTAACCTTCAAAATTTGGCCTTTTTCCAGCTTTTATCGCCCTGTCCTATCTTGGGAAAAAATTTCTTCCCCCCCCACCCCAACCTTTTTATTAAAACCTCCGGGTGTCTTCTTAATCCTCCCATAATTGGCCTTTCTGAATTAGGTATTCAGGGCTTATTGCCAATTTTTACCAACTTCCATTTTAAGCAAAATCTGATCTATAAGGTCGCTTTTATCAAAAAATTTCCCCCCCGACCCCCACTTTTTGTAACTAAATCGTCTCAAATTTTTTCAGAAATAGATCAAAAATTTATCTCCTTTTTATTTAAGGCCCCTTGATTCCCTTTGACTTGGGAAAAGTTATCCTGGATTATATTTAAAAAATTTCCCAATTGGCTGTCACCTAGGATTAAATCCCCGGGTCTATTTTCCCAAAGGGATTAAAATTTCCCACCACGCATAGTCGATTATATCTGCAGGCCTTGTTTATTTTTTTCCCTTTATAGGAGTTTTTGGGGAAAAATTCCTCTTTACATAATTTTGGAGGCCTTTTACACTCACCCACAACCTTTCTCCGTTCCCCCCGTAAACCTCTCCCCCATATAGACTCTATGTTTGTCACCCTCTTTTTATAACATTAGTAACACAACACTGCAATGCATTTTCTTGCAAAAAGGGCCCCAACTCCTCCCCCTCGTCTGTTTTACTCTGCCCTTGTAAAATAATTTATACCCACCCTTCTCGACCCCGGGATAAAAACCCTTTTCCCGACATACCAAACCAGGTTTCTTTTTAATGCTTTTATCAAAATCCTCTACACTATTTATTCCTATGGGAAAAACCCATTTTTTTTTTAAATACTCCTACAGTTTGATAGAAAAAATTTCAAGCGTCCCTCTTCTTTTTGTAAATTTTTTCCTTTTATTTTTAAAAACAAAACCCCTTCCTCTTTTCTTTTTAGGGTTTTTCACTTTAGTTCCCTGCCTTCTGATACCCTCCTAGTGTCGCAATTTTCCCTTTTCCCCCCGCCCCATGTCTAAACCCCGGTTCTCTGTCAAAAAAGCCTGCGGGTGCTTTCTACCCCCCTTTTCAAGGGATTCAGACAAGATCTGAACCCCCTTTTCCCTCGAAAAGTGCCCCCCAATCCCCGGGGGGTTTTAGAGGTGGTTAGCCCGAAAAAAAAAAGGGGGCCCAGCGTCTACCCAAAGGGCCCAAAACCCTTGTCTTTGCAAAAGAAAATGCCAGCCGGCAATTTAATTTCCCAATTTGGTGGATACCACCAAATCGTCAAAAAAGCGTTGGAAGGGGCACCACACACCACAGGGGAAACCCCCCCCTGTCCTAACTTTAAATACAGTTCCTGAAAACCCCCCGTAGCAAATTTTCCCCACTTCTTACAACTCAAAAATTTAATTTCCCCCCGCGCTCAGGCAGAAAGATGGGCTTTTTTTTTGGCCGCCCCTTTCACTCAAAAATTTTGTCCCCCTAACATAACCTATCCCCTTCCCCCGGGGAACTCACCGAAATTCATGGCATCCCCTTCCCCTTTACATAAAACCCGTGTCAAGAGCCTAACCTGACTGTCACCAAAAACCAAGATTTTCCCGCGGGTAAGATGTATCGTCCACCTTCCTTACTTCCTTTTTCTCCCTCTTGCAGCCCCCAGGGGTACCTGAAATGGGTTGTGCACACAAACCCGGATTGTTTACCCTTTTTTTCCGTTCGGGGGGGTTTCCCTGGGTCATGAAACCTTCCCAAAAACCCCAAACCCTGGGATTAAATCTGAACCTTTGGGAGCGCTTTGAGTCACATCCTCGCCTTTGGTACCCCCAGGTACCTCCCTCGCAGTTTCCCCCCCCCACTCACTCCACTTGGACCTTCACCTCCACACTTAAGAGAACGTATCTCATTTCCTGCTTTTTCACAACGCTTTTTCAATTTTGTTCCCCTTCAAAAAGCAAAGCTCATTTTTAGGTCTTTTATTGCCTCCCGAGTTTGTCTTAAGGGGGCATCTCCACACCCTTCATACACTCTCCCTCGACCCTTTTCCCCTCCCTTACCACCCCTAGTTTTTAAAAATCAAAACCCCTTCACTCCTTTCCTCACTCCACTCAACCAAAGGGAAAAAGACCAAACACCCCTTCTCTTCCCCCCTCCACAACACTTCCATCACAGACGGAGCCCTTTAATGGAATTTAACAAAATTTAAAAATTAAAAAGACGTAAACCCCATTTTTGGGGTTTTATCTCGTATATTAGAAGATGTGAGGAAAAAAAGATTTTTTCCCCGGGTTCGAAAGGCGACCATCTTGGATTTCCCCCCTCCTAGCACAAAATTCTCAAGTATGACAAAATGTCATCCGGGAGTTTCTGAAAAATATGTGCCCCTTTCCCTCAATAATCAAAAATAAAAAAAAACTTTATACTCCAAAAAGAGGTCAAACACATATCTGGCGTTTATCTGCCGGACTAGGTACACACTATGGGGCGTCCCGGACTGTTTTAAAATTTAAAGATTTTTTTTAATAATTATTTAAAATTAAACCCTTTAAAATTCCTTAAGCACACTCCGTTATTTTAAACCCCAACATTTTAAACGTGCAAAGATTTTGTTTTTGCCCCATCAGAGAAAGCAAAGAAAGTAGGAGCGGATACTCGTAAAGGAGGGTTTGTCCCTCCACACAGGGCTGCGTTCAGTAGGGTTCCCCCGGACAATACGTATCGTCTCTTCCCTACTGAACGATTCACAACACATTTTGCTACCAAAATAGCAGCTGTCGAAATTTATCGCTGTGGCTATTCTTATTCTTGCAGAATAACTTGTTGATACCCCTGTATTTGATGCAGCAGAAGTTTTAGCAGCAGGAAATAAAATATTAAGGAGGCAAGAAGAGGAGAGAGAGGAGGAAAGGCTTTTTTTGGCCTTTGTTTACATACCATATTGTGGCGCGAGCTGGCAACCCAGCGGCAAACCACCTCCGCGAGTCGGTGTGCGAGAGAGCAATACGTATTGCAAAATGTACGGTGAATTCGCAATACGTACCGTACGTATTGCCATACTGAACGCACCCCAGGTTTCCAAATTCCTCCCTAAGCATTGGACTCAAGTCAGAGAAGTCAGAGGTGAGGGCCTGTGGGGCACGTGTAGCTGTTGCTGCCCTGCCGGCCAACGCCCTGATGATCCGGTCCGCCCGCGAATTTTTTTCCCCCCAACGAGTTTGCAAAGGTTGGCGGCCCTCTACGCATGGATCCGAAACTAACCACAGGATTTTCTTGAAAATACCCTCATTGTGATTCCCACACTCAGGTTTTTCTTAGTTAGTGAATCTGAACCTAACTTAACCTAAGCGTAACCGAAAGTTTACGAACCTGTTTGGGAAAAAATAATTCGCGGCCCGCCCATCTGCCATGCGCCACTCAGACCCGGATACTCAGTACCTTGAGGCTCGAAACCATTTGGCAGACACGCGTGGCCTGACATCATCGCTGCTCTTATTATTTTTCCACAGAACAACAAACGCGACCCTGTCATGGCGTCATCCTCTTACCACGCTCGGTGCTGGAGGGACATAGGCCCTGGCCAGATTGTTAAATGTCACCTTTCCCTTCCCATGACGGGACCGCACGACGAGTTCTCTGCGCTACACGGGAAGCCAGGGTAACGTTGAATCCTTCCGCGTCTTTTCCCTGCATGTAGTCCCATCACGGTAAGGTTGGTATGCTGGAAGGAGTACTATGCCACGTCTGTGCTGTGCAACAATGTATTTCCTTCAGAAAAATAAGTGAAACTTGGTTGGGAAATAATAGTTAGTGTCTCAAAATCCAGGGAAGTGAGTCGTGACTGAATTGATACGAAAGTATGAAAACAAGTGTGCCTTGCCCCGCCCCGCTCCGCCCCGCATTTGCCAGCGCGCCTGCCAGACGCCGCCTGCACCGCACTGCCCAGCCCGTCCGAGTCTCCCGGTGAGATTTCAAACCACTCTTTTTATTACGCACAAAGGATAATTTCGTCAATAAACAAGTAAAAAGTAACACAAAGTCACTGAAATGTCTTATCCAATAATGGGATGAAAAGTACAGAGGAGATCAGCGCCTGCGAAGGGAATGGTGAAGACATGGTCTGTGCGATGTCTTCGTTTCTTTACCTTCACCGCGGTGCGACGATATCCGTCGCTGCTCAAAACAGTTTGACGGTACCAAATTACGTGACGAAGACATTCTTCACCGAAGAAGACATTTGACAATCTGGCCCCCAGGGAGTCGTGACTGCCTTGGGACCAGTACTGATCATATACTGATAGGTTTCCATTTTGAGAGACTGAGGGCTTGCCTCGAATTTTTCTTTTAAATATGCACTTATTTGAGTTTTCAACTCACATACTATGTTGGAGAAACAAATTTTTATATAAAAAACAACAACATGGCAGCAAAATACAATTTGAAGACTTATGACATTTGTTACCGTGTCACCTACCTTAAACGTCTTATTACTCGTTATTATACAACTTAGTGATTATGGTGAGATGTTATATACACGTGTCATTATATAAATCAATGTAGCACCGTGTGTCACCTTAAATAAGGGTGATTTTAAGATGTAATGATGAGGTGACTGGCGGGGCAGTGAGTGACGGAGAAATTCTTGCCTCGGGGCCACCCCCTAACACAAATATTCACTATTTTAACCCACAATACACACCTTCTACCACTAAACCACTAGCAACACAGATTCCTTACTAGACTCCTTACTTACAAGTGCTTGTGGGCCCTTCGGACCCATGTATTGATGTTTGTAGTAGTATAAGTATATTAGACAACATGTGATTGCAAACTCCAATCGTGTTGTTGCTGTCGTTGGTCACTGGTCAAAGTGCCTCGGGGTAGACCACATTCCGTGTGATTCCAACCCTTTGTGCTCCGTGTGATTCCAACCCTTTGTGTTCCGTGTGATTCCAACCCTTTGTGTTCCGTGTGATTCCAGCACACACACAATCACACACGCACACAAACGTAAGCCCATGAGTCTATTAAGTTTGTGGAATGCAGCAAGACGTTACCGCAGAGTTTTTCCTGTAATCTAATACTCCTAAGTGTTTTTAGCCCAAAACCCCCCTTCAAAATGATTTAATCGACATGAGACTAAGCCGCTTACCACCTACGATTTATTTGCGATTTTTTGAGCCTACTCATCAAAATTGAATTTACAGTTTCGGCTACCCAAAACAGACAGACAGACAACACACACACACACACACACACACACACACACACACACACACACACACACGACACACCACACCACACACACACACACACACACCACACACACACACACACACACACACACACACACACACACACACACACACACACACACACACACACACGGCTACTCCTATAGTATATTAGATCTTACTATCTGATAGGGTCTGAGCCTCTGAGGGTAGTCACCTTGTCGCGGTGGCGTGGTCTACGGTGGCTTGAATGCCGTATTGGGGCTTGGCGTCCGTTGGCCCCATGGAACAAGCGCTCCCCAGCATCACCATCACCTATAATAAACTCGCAATTCCCATATTGCCATATGACCCCTGATGTCTGGCACAGTTAAAAATATTTCTACCATTAACTTCACACACACACACACAAACAAACACACACTAAGATACACAAATTATGTAATGTCTCTGAAGTTGTTATATATGACGTCTCACACACACACACACACACACACACACACACACACACACACACACACACACACACACACACACACACACACACACACACACACACACACACGCACACACACGCGCACACAATAGTAATAATAAAAAATAAAATAAAAAATAAAAAATAAATAAATAAACATGCACAAGTTTTGTAATGTCTCTATAGTTGTAATAGATGACGTCACAGAAAAGGGAGGAACTTGGCTGCAGGTGGCTCATATTATTGCAATTTTTTTTGTGTGTGTACGCCGGTTATATCGGACAATTGGTGTTATCGGACGAAGGTTCACCCCTTTTAGTCCGTTCTATCGATGATCTACTGTATATGGACGTGGGTATGTTTAAAAAACATTTGGATTACTTGTTCTTGTTATTTGATAGCTTTAGTTGCTGAAAACTAAGCTAAACCTCATGTTTTGTGGTGCTGAGTTATGATGTATTCCTTGTGTGCAGGACAATCAACAGTGGACATCCATACAGGAACAAAGTGGTATTATTCGTCTATACAGCCTTTCCAAAAGATGGGCGTCATGATAAGGCTCTAGCTGATTTGTCATTATTGTGTTCTCAACATATGTAAATACAAAATTATAGCCATGTTACTTTGATAAATCATTCACGTGTTTAAGTGCGAAAGATATCACATAATAATTTTGCCCAACAGGCACATCACACATAACTATTTATACACGTACAAGCGAGCTCGCATGAACAAGATTGTATTCTTCCAGAATTTGTAAATTTTTGGAGAGTGCCCTTTTTTTTTTTTTGAGATGAGCCCCTGCCCGTCTGTATGTCTGTGCACGCCACTGGTCCATCCCTTAGGGAGCGTCCCCTGGGATAGGGACATGTTAAAGAGCTGCAGGAGAGGGTCACCTTCGACATTGCATACAGCGTTCAGCATGGAGTAGGTTATGCCGTTCTCACCAGGCGCTGTGTCACTACTCGTTATCTGCGCCCTGAGCAGCTCCTCCCTCGTGATGGGCTCATCAGTGTCATCCGATAGGTGTGCGGCCGCAGTGATGGTGGCCATCCTCGCTGGATCAAGGTTGGTCTCGGCTACTTTGATGTTATGTGGTTGATTCTATGAGGCTATGAAAAATTCTATGTTAAATTAATATAAAGTGTATAAATGATTAAAAGATTGAATGTTTACAGTATTTGAAGCATTTATTGAACACAAGTTTATATAAAAAATAAGATAATACTGTCAAAACAACACAAAATAGTTGAAAAATGAAAATACACAATACTAATATTAGTCCTCCTCGTCACTGTCCTCCAGCTCCCACCGACCCTTGAGGAGGTTCATGTTACCCTTGAGGAACACCAGCTTCTCGAAGTTCTTGGCCGTCAGACTCGATCGCTTCGGCCTCATGACGCCTGAGCCCATGCTGAACAGCCGCTCTACCGCCGCTGAGGAGGGCACTGGAGTGTTGTACCTGATGAACAGGTCCACCCAGATCTGCCTGTGCTCCATGGGAAACATGTCAGGTGACAGAGGCACGTTATCCTGGACGTCCAGCTGGGTCCAGGAGTGCAAGATCTTCTCCAGTTCCTCGTCCACGTCCCCGCCCAGCTCGCACTGCTTGCAGCTCTCTGTGCCACACTCGACCGTGGCATGAAGCTTGCTCTTTTCTGCAGCGTTTTTTAAATAAAAAGTAAACTTAAATATAAATGCTATATTTGACGTATCTTTTAATTTTTTTGTTTTACGTCATTTGAGTTTCTCGGCAAAGTTTTTCTGCTAAGTTTGCGCATTTGCGGACTTATAAAATATCGAGAGCGCAAACTCCAAAAGCGCAAATTTTCGGCGTTTTGCGCAAAGCGCAAATATTTTATATGGAGCGCAAATTGCGCTTTTGAGCATTTGCGCTTTCGTTTGCGCTCCGCCCAGCTCTGCAAACTATTTAATGAACTAGGCTTCACACTAACAAACAATAAACTAACTATACCAGGCTACACTTCATCATTATCATTATAAAAAAAACCCGTCTCCGTGTTTACAAGGGTGGGCAGGATAGAGGCTCAGGGAAAGAGATAACAAACAATAGAAGTAGTAAAGATCATCCAGTGAAATGGGTCACAGCCTTTCACTCTCCCATTCAAGCCTTCAGAGATTATAGACTTCCCCCCAAACGCACATTTTCCACAACATAAGTCGCCTCACCTGAGTGTGAGCTACACACTAATGAACAATAAATACAAAACACTCAGCCTTTAACTTTTAGTTTTATACGAATTGCAACCAGTCAGCTTTTTCTTCTTGTCTGTGTTCTGGTTGCGAGACACTTGCACTGTTTTTACGCTTGGCATTCACTTCACTATTATTTTCTATTCTGTAATTAGATGTGAAGGCATTGAACAGGGCACCCGAAATTGAGAAGCACAGCTTCTCGAGAAAACTGTGGTTGCTGGCACAGCGCAATGTGGGTCGTCTTCATCCCCAAGGGTGTCAATGACCTGCTGGAAGGTCGCCTTGGGCTTGCTGCAGCCGAACAGGGTATACCTCGTCGTCTTCTCCTTCCAAAGCCATCTGTATATGTAGCACACGTCCTTGGTGAGAGAGACAGTGAACTGGGAGGGACACACCAGCCTTCCGCGACTCAAGAAACCTGTGAATTATTTCACGGCCAACGACCACATCCTGCCCGCGTAACTCCACTCCTCGTCGTCACCCACTTGTACGTTCACCTCGGCATGTTCACGTGAAGTCTCCTTGTTCACGAGGAGGTCATAGCAGGACCCACACCTGTAAATTTTGAAGACCGAATGTGCCAGGTAACCGGCACGTAACCAATTGATTTTGACACAAGGGCTTGGATCGGTAGCAACCTTTTATTTCACAGTAATAAAAACATGCACGGAATAATAACAAATATAAAAAACGCACACTTATGGAGATGAGTGCGGTACTATAGCTTCCCACAACAAGCGTTCTAGTGAAACTGACGATCCCCGTTGGGGCCAGTATGCAGCGCGGCGATTTCAAAACACTGGCGCGTAAACAGTCCAGAAATATAGTGGTCTATGGAGCCAGGTGATGACACCGATGGCTTCACACTAGTGACTAGAGTAACAATAAGAAAAAGAACAAACGAAACAGTGCTGATAGTGACAGTGCCGTTCTCAGTAACAGTGCCGTTCCCAGTAATAGTGCCGTTCCCAGGGACAGTGCTGTTCCCAGTGACAGTGCCGTTCCGAGCCCGATCCAGCCCACCACCGACGTCCCCCCCCCCCCCCCGCCCTAGTCTACCGCCTCATCTTTCCGAGAGGAGTGGCACCTCGGGACAGGGCAATATGGCTAGCGGACGTTGCCGGCAAATATCGCAACTTGTCTGTGCAACCCAGGATGACTACCAAATCCATCATGGCGGTCACAAGGGACAGAGACACCGTCAAGTTCCTGACGGAATGGGTCAATTTCATTCAAGGCGCGAGAAAACAGACAGTCAAGTGACCATAATGGAACTATCATCTACATTGCCCCTTCTATTCGAGGACCCCATGTTTACTGGGCCAGAAGGGAGAGATGGGGACTCCGCTTCAGCACGATGATGCCAGGAGCCAAGTGACAGCGTGTTGGGAGGGCGATCGTCAGATTATCACGTGCCGGTAGGCTTGCAAGATGGAAAGATTATTAGGGAAGCCAGCGTTCTGTGGCAAATGTCATAAGTGGGGACACCGGGAATGGCACTGCAACAACTGGGTGAGATGCGGCTTCTGCTCCAAGGGACACGACACCAAACTGTGCAAGGAACGCATATTAAATGGGAAACCATCATCTCCAGATGTTCCGAAAATGACTACATGGAGACAATGTTAAGTGTTGAAGTCCCCATGAGACTTTTTGCCATCTGCCACAAGCTGCACCCTCTCTCGAGCCTCGACACTGAGTCCTTCCTTCACTCAAGGGTGAGGTCATAGCTTGGGTTTCAACCCGCTCACACCTCCACAGTCGGACATCAGTCACCCAATACCGCGACCAGACCTCACTCAACTTACACCGCGCCAATCTCACACGTCGGTGTCAAACACTCTACCTCCGCCGCTCCCACCATCAGACCCCTCACTACCCTCACTCCCTCCACCCGGCCACCCGCAGGCCGCACACGCATGTGTTCCAGTCGCGAGCCCACCCCATGGACCAACCCAACCCTCCCTCCCTTCCTACCCTCCATCTATCCACGGAGAGACCGCTCCCCCCTTCTCCCTCAGTTCACAAACCACACCTCACCCGTCAGCAGCCTCGAGATGGCAGTAATGACGTTGCAGAACGAGGTGAAGCTGTTTGGGACGTTGCAGGCCCTTATGCAGAAAGAGAGCGGAGATCTGCGCGCCCAGATTGCATCTCTACAAGATTTGAAGGGAGAGATAGCGACCGTGAAGGAAGATATGGCGAGCGTGAAGGGAGAGATGGCGAGCGTGAAGGGAGAGATGGCGAGCGTGAAGGGAGAGATAGTAAGCCTGAAGACTATGATAACGGAGATGTCACAGCTGCTTCACAACACCTTAGGGTCAAAGCGGCAGCAAAACATGGAGCCTTGTGGTGCCCCGATGGCCATGGACACCAACACAACCCAGGCCCTCGCCCCACAGTCCAGACTGGAACCTTCCACCAACCACCCACCAATGGAGCCCCAACATACCGCGAGGCAAGAGAGGAAGGTCCAAGCTCAGATGTTAGGAAACAGCGATGTGCAAGGTCAGCTCACAGCCGGCCTGACCCTTCCCCCCCTACTACCCCCCCCCCCCCCTCAACTGCCCCAGGATCCTTAGCCCCAGGTGCCGAGAGATGCACAACCATGCGGCTGGGAAGACGCCAGACTATCAATGGACACGGCTGCTCCCCCTCCCCACCCACCCCGGGAAAACCCGCCGATTGCGGCTTAACCCGGGAATGTGACAGCGGCGAGGAGGAACTACGGTCAGGTGACCCACCCCGCAACGGTGACCCACTCCACCACGGTGACACGGTGACCCTGCCCACCATGGTGACTCACGACTACCTAACGGCCCCCGCCTCCCAATGCCTGCCCTCAACACCTCTCGCCCCTCACGGCAAATTCAAGCACAGACAGACACGCCATCAAGGCCAGAACTACAGACAAACCGCTGACGATTCTGCAATGGAATATACACGGGCTGGTTAGCAAGGCAGCCACCTTACTGCAGTACATTCAAGCCAACGACACGGCTGTCATTCTCCTACAAGAGACGCTGGTCTGTGACGCGTCCAACATGAGGCTCGGAAACTACCAAATCTTCGATCAACCCCTCCACCAGGGAGGATCACGAGGCCTCATCACCCTTGTCAGGAAGGACCTCCCAGCTACCCTGACACTTGCCCCTCCACACCTCGGGTAACTAGTGGACTCGTAGTATGTCACGCTACATTTTGACAGGTCTATTAAGGTGGACGTGTGTAATGTGTCCTACTGCAGGCAGAGATCACACCTCGACCTGCTGCCTACACTAGAGACCAACCAAGGACGGCTACTAGTACTGAGTGGAGACTTTAATGCTCATCATCCACTTTTGGAGCCTTGGAGTGGGGGCGGCAGTAATCCTTGTGGTCGCCACATCGTCCAGATGCTGGAGGACTTTGAGGAGCTGAAGCTACACGGTGCGTCACAACCCACTCACATAGCTGGAGGGAGACTTGACCTTACCCTGTCAGTTAATGACAGTCACCATCTTACCAGTGTCTGCGGCGTCCCAGAACTTCTGAGTGACCACTGGGCACAGGTGTCTACAATTAACCTGCCCAGGAGTGGTGGCGTACCAACAATTCCGAGGAACAGATGGATAACGAGGAAGGCTGATTAGAAGTTATTAACGGGACATTTAAACACCTAGTATACTTCGTACCTTGTTCCTGTCTCTGTGCAAGTATTTGCTGATGACCTCACTCGAGCCATCCATGCTGCAGCTGATGCCTCTACACCCCGCCAAGGGAAGAATAAGTTCAACCCCAATAAGAAACATCTCTGGTACCACGACAGCAAAATTAAGTTCCTCAACAAAGTGTCTTGTCAGCTCACCAAGAATCACCACCATACCAGGACCGACGAGAGCAAACGTCACCTCCAGGAATGGGCTTCTTATGCCAGAGAACAAATTGACCTTATTCGTGAAGAGAAATGGCTGCAGTTTACGGGAAGGCTGATTCACGCCACCAACATGACCCAGGTGTGGAGGCAAGTCAACCGAGGCAGAGGCAAACACACGAAGCCTCCCATCCACCCCAACCCGGCGAGAAAGGCGTCCGAGCTCATGAGGGAGTACCACGAGCGGTCAGCGAATATTAATCTGCCACATAACATCAAAGTAGCCGAGACCAACCTTGATCCAGCGAGGCTGGCCGCCGTCACTTCGGCCGCACACCTATCGGATGGTGGGAGAGAAGGGTGGGGAGCAGGCAGGTGACAGCTTTCGCGACGGGAGCATCAATGTTACATTTACGTGTCCTGATCCTGGATTAGGTCGCAACTCTTCTTATGCGTATAAAGGCCGGTTCCCACTATCCCGCTTGTACGGCCGCCGTACAACAACAATGACGTCACCATCATCACCGCTTGAGTGGTATTTGTGGTAACTGGGCACAGTTGGCAACTCCGCTCGAGCGGACACCGCCGAGCGGGAGAGATGACTTGAATTTAACTTTGTACGGCAGCCGTACAGCGGTACGGCGGCGCGGTAGACTTTGTTGTGACGTCATTGTGACGTCATTGTTGTTGTACGGTGGCCGTACAAGCGGGATAGTGGGAACCGGCCTTGAGACTCTTCTTATATCCTGTATTAAGTCGTTGTTCTACGCCGTTGCCTCACGTAGCGCCAGTCTTCTTGTAGCAGCTGTTGCGGTGTTTAAAATTGTTTACTTGTTCGTCTTGTCACCACAACTGCTACTTGCCCAAAAATCTGTGCAAACAGGTCTGCCGAGGCGTGGGAACCGCCTTCTGCGGACCTGCTGCAGAAAGCGGCTGAAACTGCAGTCAACATTTCATTGAGGTATGGAGCTGACCAAGCTTATGTAAACACACAATAAACGCCTCTCATTTCAAATGTTTCTCATTCACCACTACTACTACATTGCTCGGTGATGGATTTCATAGATAAAAGACATTTTTTTCTTGCATACTCCAAAAATATCATTAATACCTTAGATAACCACTAGATATTATAAAATACATTACTATACATATCAATAGGCAACTCCTGCCTACTCTAGGGTCTCACTATAAGGAGAGTAACGCCACCCATTGGTCCTATGTTAAACGCTACTGGGCGCCATCTTGCTGCCCGGGCCACTTCGTTCACCCTAGACCCGCGGAAGTTCTCAAGGCATAACCGCGCTGTATATCATGTTATACATGCATAAATAATATACTGTTATCTTTGGAAATGTTTGTTCTATAAGATTATCACATAAAACATAGTAAAACACACTAAATAAATGCCATTATGAGACTGAAGATATATGCATGAACTTAAAATTCACTTAAACTCGTCGCCATTTAAAATTTTGTGAGACAATTTATAACATGAAGCATATCAATAGAAGCGGAATGGTATTAGCTTTCCATTGATATATTTCGCTTTCTGATAAATGAATTAGTACTATGCATAAATTAGCATTAACTAGATATATAACATCATCAATCAGGGTAAGCAGGCGCGCTACCCTCCTTGATTCCTTGAACGCCCCTGTGCTAAACTGGAACCAAAAAATAAAATTATCGATTATATCGCTAGTTTGGAACCAAAAGTATCGGCGATACCGATGAATCGATAACGCGGGGAAAAAAATTATCGGATAACCAATAACCCGATATCGTTATCGCGATAAAGTATCGCGATAGTTTATCGCGATAACGCCCACCTATGCCTAAATCTAACCTAACCTAAACTAAACGTAACCTAACTCAGCAATTTGGTAATAATGGACGAGGACTTCGCGGTCGTTTTCAGAGACACAGACTATTTTTTCCTGGTCTACAAGAGGTGCTTTTTCTTAAGAGATAGCTTTATTTTGCGCAAACCCATATTTTTTTTCTTAAATCATCACCGAATTTTATGGTACCATTTCCATTAAAATCACTGTATCTCCATCAGAAAAAGCACTAAAACTTGGCCGGGAAAAATTTGTCAGGGTCAACACTGTTAGTCTGGCAGCCAAATGGGATTTTAGGGGTATACCTGGAAGTAGAGTATATACAATGTTTTTTTATTGATTTGGGTCACTGAGACCATAAATATTAACAATCCGCTTGATGACACCCTGTCACCTTTGGGCATTTTTTCTAATTTGCTTAAAACCAAGGTGGCCACCATTGTTCTACTGAATATACTATAATTAAGATATCTCTGCTTCTAGAAGGGATTTTAAAACAATCTAAAATGTTTTAACGGGGCTTTAAGACATTAGGAACCCAATGGAATAACTTTTAATATGATTTGACAACTCCTTCATGTGCATAAATCCAAGATGGCTCACGATTGCTCATTGGAGTATGACACATTGCTTGCCCTGAGAGACAGTGAAAGTGGTAAATAAAACATAATTATTTATGCACAGCCAGGCCGGACACAATAGAAAATAACTGGGACGAACATATAAGGGCAAACTCGGCAGCGAGCGAGCGAGGGCCTCAGTGACAGACAGCGGAGGCGAGGACGAAATAGAGGTTGGCGGCTCACCTGCCTCCCCGCCCGACATCCTCCAGCCACTTAGTTCCCCCTCCCCACCTATTCGCCCTCCTGGCAGCAATTCACCACTCTTTTATATATACCTACTAAGGGTCACCCTAGACTAACCAGTTATCAATACAGTAAATTTAGTGAGGTAATAACGAATAATGCAGGCTGAGTACAATTTTTTTGTATCAGAGATATCGATAGATTTAAAGAATGACAGTATCTTCAAACATTAAATATACAAGGTGACATTCCCACTGAATGAAAAGCTATGGGACAGGTTCAGTACACGTCATATATGAAAATAGCAAGGAATAAGTACTGAAATCTCCAGTGTTTTGTGATTTTGTTTACGTCTAAAGATTTTAGGTAATGATGATAGGTACGGTAGTATGCTATGCATAATATCATTATTATTAAAATGATTATTATTATTATTACTATTACTATTATTATTATTATTATTATTATTATTATTATTATTATTATTATTATTATTATTATATCATTGTATCATATTATTGTATTATCATTATTATACTATTCTTTTATTATTATATTATTGTTATTGTATTAAATTTTAGTTTTTTAGGTTGATTTTAATAAGTAATTATTTACTGTGATTATAATCGATTATAATCCCTTGATTGAAATCATTTGATTTTAATCATGCCAACCTTGGTACTAAGTGATGTAGAATTGGGAATGCAGGAAATTATGAAATTATATTGGAAAACCAAGCAGTAAATTTGCATCAGGTCCGGATAAAGTTTCAAACTGAATTTTGAAGGAATGTAAGGGAAAGTCATCTTGAAGCAACCGTAGTAGCCCAGGAGCCAGGAAGTCTTGTAAGGTGTACCAACCTGTGCGATAAATAATGATAATGTTTAAAAAAAAAAAAAAAAATTCACTCCTGTCCTTTCCTTTGTGAATTATTTGTTTTCTTTAACATACAAATAAACTAATACTTGTATTAGCAATGCTGCTTTCAATAGTAAGATGTGGTAAAAAAAGATTTCACAAGTTCTGAGGATGGTTATTCGGCTAACCAAAAGCAGCGCCAAGATGGTGTTTTTCCAGAGCCCCAGCCTCCTCCCCATCCCCATTAAAAGAAGTACCATTGGGCATCATACTAAAGTTAGTAATTTTAAGTGCTTAAAACAGCAATTTTTATATTTTATTTACCTCATTTCAAGGTAGGGGTTTTTAGGGGTAGGTAGGTTGCATATAAATTTTCCCCATGAGACCTTCAGCTCGTATAACTTTGTTCAGCATAATGTTATGCCATTTAGAACGAATCAGTATTATTGTATATTGACGGCGAGTCACGTCAAGAAGTCTTACGGCGGATTGGCATAGCCCACGGTGTTATGGACTCACTCAGCAGGAGTATTTGGCGTTGTCGGTACCTGTGCAGGAGGACGAAGATCCGGATCTTCAAGTCGCTTGTAATCCCTGTCTTACTCTATGGTTGTGAGACATGGACACTAAATAGCGACTTGAAGAGACGAATCGATGCCTCTGGTAATAAGTGTCCTCGCATAATCATGGGGGTATCGCTGGGATGATTACGTGTCAAATCAGCGATTGCACCGTGACACTGAATCGAGGCCTATTGCCTGCATAGTCCGTCAGCGCCAACTTCGGCTATATGGGCATGTGACACGATACCCTGAAACCGATCCTTCCCATCAGGTTTTATATGTAAGAGACAATCCGGCGTGGAGGAGGCCAAGGAGGCGCCCTAAAGGCTCGTGGCTGGGGCAAGTTGATGTTTCTTGTCGAGAGCTGCTTGGTATGGGAAAGGAGTCTGCATGGGGACTCACGCGTGGTGACCCCGGGGAGTGGCGTCGTAGGATGGGCTAGGCGACGCGCCCCCCGGCGTATGCCCCCAATGATTGATTGAGTATTATTGTAGAGTACCCACCCCACTGTAAATTAGTAAATATCCCCATGTTTCGTCTACATCCATTTCATTAGATGATATGCTCCAATATGTTTCTAATAAAATTGACAAGTCTTTCAAAGTTCCTCGTGTATATAGGAGTATCAGAGTGATATAAGTCAAACGTATACATAAAACAAGAGCAATATATTTTGATCACTTTAGTTATAATCTAATTTTTGTATCATTTTTATAATTATAAATGCCAAGATTGACAATTTCCGTATCGAATGGAGGAATACAAGAAATTTATGTCAAAGAAGTATTTTACAATCATGTACTGTTTCCAAAATTGGTCTGTTTCTTCAATGTGTAGCTGTTAATTCATTGAAAGGGAAATTAGACTAGGGTGCTGTAGTCAATTGAGAGAATGGTTTGGTAAAGATTAGAGGTTCTCACAAGTGATATATTCTCAGCTCGAGTGCCTGAAAGTGCTGGTGGGGAGCACAGAGCCGCGCACGCAGGAATGGCAACATTTCCAGATTCACCCAAACCCTCAGCACACATCGCAGCTTGCGGGCCCTCATTGTCTTTGTGGCGCTCCAGACGGAATAAACCGTATGCACAGACCACTACATCATATCCTGAACCCAGTCTGAACGTTTGTAGGTTACCAACTATAGTAAGCTCTATTCTCATCACTAACACCTTAGTTAATCTGGAATTCAGAACTTTATCTAATATCAATGTTGATGTGTATAAGGGATGGAGTGAATACAAGTGTTGTGATTCGAATACGACTAGAAACTCATTTACGATGATTACCCAAACTGATACACTAANGAGACCAACCTTGATCCAGCGAGGCTGGCCGCCGTCACTCGGCCGCACACCTATCGGATGGTGGGAGAGAAGGGTGGGGAGCGGGCAGGTGACAGCTTTCGCGACGGGAGCATCAATGTTACATTTACGTGTCCTGATCCTGGATTAGGTCGCAACTCTTCTTATGCGTATAAAGGCCGGTTCCCACTATCCCGCTTGTACGGCCGCCGTACAACAACAATGACGTCACCATCATCACCGCTTGAGTGGTATTTGTGGTAACTGGGCACAGTTGGCAACTCCGCTCGAGCGGACACCGCCGAGCGGGAGAGATGACTTGAATTTAACTTTGTACGGCAGCCGTACAGCGGTACGGCGGCGCGGTAGACTTTGTTGTGACGTCATTGTGACGTCATTGTTGTTGTACGGTGGCCGTACAAGCGGGATAGTGGGAACCGGCCTTGAGACTCTTCTTATATCCTGTATTAAGTCGTTGTTCTACGCCGTTGCCTCACGTAGCGCCAGTCTTCTTGTAGCAGCTGTTGCGGTGTTTAAAATTGTTTACTTGTTCGTCTTGTCCCCCAACAACTGCTACTTGCCCAAAAATCTGTGCAAACAGGTCTGCCGAGGCGTGGGAACCGCCTTCTGCGGACCTGCTGCAGAAAGCGGCTGAAACTGCAGTCAACATTTCATTGAGGTATGGAGCTGACCAAGCTTATGTAAACACACAATAAACGCCTCTCATTTCAAATGTTTCTCATTCACCACTACTACTACATTGCTCGGTGATGGATTTCATAGATAAAAGACATTTTTTTCTTGCATACTCCAAAAATATCATTAATACCTTAGATAACCACTAGATATTATAAAATACATTACTATACATATCAATAGGCAACTCCTGCCTACTCTAGGGTCTCACTATAAGGAGAGTAACGCCACCCATTGGTCCTATGTTAAACGCTACTGGGCGCCATCTTGCTGCCCGGGCCACTTCGTTCACCCTAGACCCGCGGAAGTTCTCAAGGCATAACCGCGCTGTATATCATGTTATACATGCATAAATAATATACTGTTATCTTTGGAAATGTTTGTTCTATAAGATTATCACATAAAACATAGTAAAACACACTAAATAAATGCCATTATGAGACTGAAGATATATGCATGAACTTAAAATTCACTTAAACTCGTCGCCATTTAAAATTTTGTGAGACAATTTATAACATGAAGCATATCAATAGAAGCGGAATGGTATTAGCTTTCCATTGATATATTTCGCTTTCTGATAAATGAATTAGTACTATGCATAAATTAGCATTAACTAGATATATAACATCATCAATCAGGGTAAGCAGGCGCGCTACCCTCCTTGATTCCTTGAACGCCCCTGTGCTAAACTGGAACCAAAAAATAAAATTATCGATTATATCGCTAGTTTGAACCAAAAGTATCGGCGATACCGATGAATCGATAACGCGGGGAAAAAAATTATCGGATAACCAATAACCCGATATCGTTATCGCGATAAAGTATCGCGATGTTTATCGCGATAACGCCCACCTATGCCTAAATCTAACCTAACCTAAACTAAACGAACCTAACTCAGCAATTTGGTAATAATGGACGAGGACTTCGCGGTCGTTTTCAGAGACACCGACTATTTTTTCCTGGTCTACAAGAGGTGCTTTTTCTTAAGAGATAGCTTTATTTTGCGCAAAACCCATATTTTTTTTCTTAAATCATCACCGAATTTTATGGTACCATTTCCATTAAAATCACTGTATCTCCATCAGAAAAAGCACTAAAACTTGGCCGGGAAAAATTTGTCAGGGTCAACACTGTTAGTCTGGCAGCCAAATGGGATTTTAGGGGTATACCTGGAAGTAGAGTATATACAATGTTTTTTTATTGATTTGGGTCACTGAGACCATAAATATAACAATCCGCTTGATGACACCCTGTCACCTTTGGGCATTTTTCTAATTTGCTTAAAACCAAGGTGGCCACCATTGTTCTACTGAATATACTATAATTAAGATATCTCTGCTTCTAGAAGGGATTTTAAAACAATCTAAAATGTTTTAACGGGGCTTTAAGACATTAGGAACCCAATGGAATAACTTTTAATATGATTTGACAACTCCTTCATGTGCATAAATCCAAGATGGCTCACGATTGCTCATTGGAGTATGACACATTGCTTGCCCTGAGAGACAGTGAAAGTGGTAAATAAAACATAATTATTTATGCACAGCCAGGCCGGACACAATAGAAAATAACTGGGACGAACATATAAGGGCAAACTCGGCAGCGAGCGAGCGAGGGCCTCAGTGACAGACAGCGGAGGCGAGGACGAAATAGAGGTTGGCGGCTCACCTGCCTCCCCGCCCGACATCCTCCAGCCACTTAGTTCCCCCTCCCCACCTATTCGCCCTCCTGGCAGCAATTCACCACTCTTTTATATATACCTACTAAGGGTCACCCTAGACTAACCAGTTATCAATACAGTAAATTTAGTGAGGTAATAACGAATAATGCAGGCTGAGTACAATTTTTTTGTATCAGAGATATCGATAGATTTAAAGAATGACAGTATCTTCAAACATTAAATATACAAGGTGACATTCCCACTGAATGAAAAGCTATGGGACAGGTTCAGTACACGTCATATATGAAAATAGCAAGGAATAAGTACTGAAATCTCCAGTGTTTTGTGATTTTGTTTACGTCTAAAGATTTTAGGTAATGATGATAGGTACGGTAGTATGCTATGCATAATATCATTATTATTAAAATGATTATTATTATTATTACTATTATTATTATTATTATTATTATTATTATTATTATTATTATTATTATTATTATTATTATTATTATTATTATATCATTGTATCATATTATTGTATTATCATTATTATACTATTCTTTTATTATTATATTATTGTTATTGTATTAAATTTTAGTTTTTTAGGTTGATTTTAATAAGTAATTATTTACTGTGATTATAATCGATTATAATCCCTTGATTGAAATCATTTGATTTTAATCATGCCAACCTTGGTACTAAGTGATGTAGAATTGGGAATGCAGGAAATTATGAAATTATATTGGAAAACCAAGCAGTAAATTTGCATCAGGTCCGGATAAAGTTTCAAACTGAATTTTGAAGGAAATGTAAGGGAAAGTCATCTTGAAGCAACCGTAGTAGCCCAGGAGCCAGGAAGTCTTGTAAGGTGTACCAACCTGTGCGATAAATAATGATAATGTTTAAAAAAAAAAAAAAAAATTCACTCCTGTCCTTTCCTTTGTGAATTATTTGTTTTCTTTAACATACAAATAAACTAATACTTGTATTAGCAATGCTGCTTTCAATAGTAAGATGTGGTAAAAAAAAGATTTCACAAGTTCTGAGGATGGTTATTCGGCTAACCAAAAGCAGCGCCAAGATGGTGTTTTTCCAGAGCCCCAGCCTCCTCCCATCCCCATTAAAAGAAGTACCATTGGGCATCATACTAAAGTTAGTAATTTTAAGTGCTTAAAACAGCAATTTTTATATTTTATTTACCTCATTTCAAGGTAGGGGTTTTTTAGGGTAGGTAGGTTGCATATAAATTTTCCCCATGAGACCTTCAGCTCGTATAACTTTGTTCAGCATAATGTTATGCCATTTAGAACGAATCAGTATTATTGTATATTGACGGCGAGTCACGTCAAGAAGTCTTACGGCGGATTGGCATAGCCCACGGGTGTTATGGACTCACTCAGCAGGAGTATTTGGCGTTGTCGGTACCTGTGCAGGAGGACGAAGATCCGGATCTTCAAGTCGCTTGTAATCCCTGTCTTACTCTATGGTTGTGAGACATGGACACTAAATAGCGACTTGAAGAGACGAATCGATGCCTCTGGTAATAAGTGTCTTCGCATAATCATGGGGGTATCGCTGGGATGATTACGTGTCAAATCAGCGATTGCACCGTGACACTGAATCGAGGCCTATTGCCTGCATAGTCCGTCAGCGCCAACTTCGGCTATATGGGCATGTGACACGATACCCTGAAACCGATCCTTCCCATCAGGTTTTATATGTAAGAGACAATCCGGCGTGGAGGAGGCCAAGGAGGCGCCCTAAAGGCTCGTGGTGGGGCAAGTTGATGTTTCTTGTCGAGAGCTGCTTGGTATGGGAAAGGAGTCTGCATGGGGACTCACGCGTGGTGACCCCGGGGAGTGGCGTCGTTAGATGGGCTAGGCGACGCGCCCCCCGGCGTATGCCCCCAATGATTGATTGAGTATTATTGTAGAGTACCCACCCCACTGTAAATTAGTAAATATCCCCATGTTTCGTCTACATCCATTTCATTAGATGATATGCTCCAATATGTTTCTAATAAAATTGACAAGTCTTTCAAAGTTCCTCGTGTATATAGGAGTATCAGAGTGATATAAGTCAAACGTATACATAAAACAAGAGCAATATATTTTGATCACTTTAGTTATAATCTAATTTTTGTATCATTTTTATAATTATAAATGCCAAGATTGACAATTTCCGTATCGAATGGAGGAATACAAGAAATTTATGTCAAAGAAGTATTTTACAATCATGTACTGTTTCCAAAATTGGTCTGTTTCTTCAATGTGTAGCTGTTAATTCATTGAAAGGGAAATTAGACTAGGGTGCTGTAGTCAATTGAGAGAATGGTTTGGTAAAGATTAGAGGTTCTCACAAGTGATGGTGACAGGAACTACCACGTGTAGGCCTCGCGGCCTCTTGTAGCTTCCTTATTTTCTTATGTTCTTATGTTCTTATGTGATATATTCTCAGCTCGAGTGCCTGAAAGTGCTGGTGGGGAGCAGCAGAGCCGCGCACGCAGGAATGGCAACATCCAGATTCACCCAAACCCCAGCACACATCGCAGCATTTGCGGGCCACCCTCATTGTCTTCTGTGGCTGCTCCAGACTGGAATAAACGTTAATGCACAGGTAACTACTAATCATATCCTGAACCAGTCTGAACGTTTGTAGGTTACCTAAACCTTAGTAAGCTCCTATTCTCATCACTAACACCAATTAGGTTAATCTGGAATTCAGAACTTTATCTAATATCAATGTTGATGTGTATAAGGGATGGAGTGAATACAAGTGTTGTGTATTCGAATACGACTACGAATACTTCAAATTCTTACGAATACGATTACAAATCCACTGAAATACTGATCATTCGAATACAAATACGAATTCAGTAAACCCTCGCTATAACGGACCCGAATATAACGGATATCGGATATAACAGATGGCCAATGACTACCGGATTTCTCACAAATATAACGGATTTAATCCCTTATATTCGGGAGAAATTCGGTCGGCTGCCGGCCAGCCGTCCGTCACGTGCGAGCGTGCAGACTGGATCATGTTTGCCCGCCCGAAATTATGAATGACCGGGTGGGCGCGCCCCTTGTAAAGGACACTCGGGTGGCATCGTCACACGTTGCCAAGTGTAATGGAAGGTATACAGAGTCGTTGTTTTACCCTGAAATCGCAAGCTATTCATAAAACCATGCAGCCGTATTATGAAAACATATAATTTAAAAATAGTTAACGTAACTGCTAACAGTGTGAAAGAGAGGTCGTCATCATCCTGTTGACGTGACAAAAATGCGGGAATCTCACAACCCCACCCGAGAGCTCATGATAGGCTGGGTTCACTATATACCTTAAATACCTTAAATTCTACTTCATCGGATATAACGGATTATCGGATGACCCCTCCCCCCAAACCATCCGCTATAGCGAGAGTTTACTGTACATCTTGAAAGTATTCATGAATGCATTCATGAATACTTTTCGTTGAAAAATAACTTCTTTATGTAACTCGTCATTACACTGTACCAAAGTTATGCAACGTTAAAATTACTTCTTGAATCATGACTTATGACTGGTGCCAGTATTCAGTACAGGGATATCACACCTACCTTAAGTACAGCAGGGACATATTAGTTTATGTTTTCACATGCAATATCCAGGGGGATCAGAATGTAGAGGATAATCCAACAATTAGCCTGTTTCAACCTGAACAATTCAGTCGTCGTCCACTGGTAAGTGGCAAGTGAGTCAAACTCCAGACGGCGCCCTGCCCACAGCCTGCGAACCTGTACTATACACGTCCACCCAAGTAGCTAGAGTTGTAAGGAACAACGTCTCTGTTACTTCTGATAATAAATTTAGTCCTACTTGTCAAATTATTTGAAGAATACAAATACTTTTCCCAAGTATTCGAATACGAATGTGAATATTTTTATTTCTAATAACAGTTATTCAAATACGAATACACCCAAATACTATACTCAAATGTATTTGAATACAAATACTGAATATGAATACTCCATCCCTGATGTGTATTCCGAACTGCAAATTTGCCAGCCAATTAAAGTTTACTCATCTAATGGATTTATTTGTGATATTTTCAACATTTATATTTCAGCTACTTGCATGACCTATTTTTCAGGTACCGACATAATTCAATCATTGACAAGTATTCCTGCTATATACTCTCATTTTTTGTTACAATTATGTACAAGTAGGCTACATATCATACGTTCCCTTGGCATTATTGTTTGACACTAGCAAATGAGAGGAATCAATAAACGGTATTATTGGAGCATTAGTCACTAGTCACATTATCATTGAGTTGATATTATCATTTCTTGGTCCAATATGGGTTGTGTGGGTTAAGTGGGGTTATGGTAGGTTTAGTGGGATTAGGTATGGCATGCAAGAAAGGAGGGAGAGGAGGAGGTAATTATGGAAAAGAATAGGTGGTATACGAGACGAATCAATTAATACTTACTGTATTCACGGCGTATAAGGCGACTGAGTGTATAAGACAAACTTCTAAATTTATATTCAGAATGTAGTTTTAAGATGTTTTTGCCATATATGACTAGTAATGATCTGGCACTTACCGCTGAGAGGTTACAGGTGGGAGCGGAGGTGGCAGTGGTTTTGCGACGACAGACAGCTACATCCATGTCCTATGATATGTGTTAAGCTACGTACTTCACATGAATGCTTTTTATGATATCCGTTTAAACTCCACATCTTTATGAGTTTTTTAAGTACATCCTGAGGTATGTTTAGCAGTGAATCATTGTTATGGATCAGGTGAAAGTCAGGTGATTTGGAGTGTGGTAGATGCTGTGCGGTGGTCAGCAGCAGTGTGGCAGCAAAGTTGGTGTGGAACTTGTCATAAGATTCCACTCTTAGCTTAAAACTAGCCTCATGTTTCCTTTGATGTTCAGGGCCATGTTTAGGGAGGCGGTGGCCGAGTAATTAGCGTCTGGAAGTGGTAAGCTCAGTGTAACGAGTCAAGTGGCCTAAGAACACCCAGATGTTGCCCATTATAATAACTCTTCCTTCGACGGCGAGTGCATCAAAAGAACCAGGGGGCAGCATGAGCCTCTAATCACAGGCGCCACTACAAAAATCCTTCCTGCGCCACCACATGCGAGGGCCACCCATCATATCCTTCAAGTGAACCTCCAAAGTCTACCATCTGAGCCCTGGAGGTCACTGCCTACAGGCGCTAGAGGCCGAAATGTAAAAAAAATAAAGAGAAAAAATAAGATTCCATGATTGCTAGAGCTTAATGTCTATAGACTCTATACTGAGGCAGTGCCATTGCTTATGAAGGCGAATTTATTGTAGCTCTTCCGAGAAACCTCGTCTTTAGATATTTAAACTATCAACACTGAACCGGTCATTGCTGATTATATTACTGTCAAACTTTTAAAATATGTTACCTTATGATTACTGTAAATAGCAGTTGTCATCAAACCAATATGCGTAAGTGATGTTAAAGCCGTGTCAGCTGCCGCTTGCTTCTGTTGTCTCTTTGCATTGTGCCAATATTGTTCTTAAATTGCTGTTCATTTACAGTAAGTTACAGATGTTTATGATACAATATTATTGTCTAAAACATAATCTCGCCGTTTTTATATCTCCCCAAACTCAAGTGTCTAAATAGTATTTTTTCGATAATACACGTATGTGTTTACTCTTTTTCGAGATCATTACTGCTGGTTGAAACCACCTACCGTAAAACCGCCAAACTTCGGACTTGAGTTTAACTTCGGACATTTTAGGAAAACATTTAATGAACCAACATATTGAGAGTGTGGCTTTGTATTTTGAAAACCACAAAAGATAGGCGGTTAGGTGAAGCATTGAAGTCTATTATATCAAAACCATATTAACCTGACATGAATGGACGTATGTGAAAAAAAAAAATGCAAAACTTGTTGAAAAATATCATGTTTTTTTATTCCCTTGAAAAAGTTTGTCTGAGCAGAAATTATGGAGGTATGTAGATATGTGAACCAAAATAGGCAGATTTTAAAGAACATTAATTGCATATGACATGCACCGAAGGAATTTTCAAAATGTTATCATGTAATACCCTGAGAATGAAAACAATAATTTTACCTCAGGTTTTTGTTTTTACAGGCTAACTTAGGACACTAAGTTAAAGTAAGCTTAAACGAAAGGTGGGGGGGGGGGGGAGGGATTTCCGAGTAGTCGTAGTATTCGATAAGTCAGAAAGGGATAGAGCCCCTATTATTCCGACTTAAAGAGGTTTTACTGTGTGTATATATATATATATATATATATATATATATATATATATATATATATATATATATATATATAATATAATATATATATATATATATATATATAATAAAATATATATTAAACCCTCGCTATAACAGACGATTTGGGGGGAGGGGTCATCTGATAAATTTGATAATCCGTTATACCCGAAGATGTAGAATTTAGGGTATAGTCAACCCAGCCTACCTTGAGCCATCGGGTGGGGTTGTGAGATTCCCGCATTGTTGTCACATTCACCGTTAACAGGGTGATGAGACTCTCTCTGTAGTTAGCTGTTCGTTAA
>JACEEZ010016136.1:107500-112345 GCA_016584305.1 Chionoecetes opilio | reverse complement strand
TTAAATATATATACTCTATATAGATATATATATATAATAACTATAAAGATATAGATCGATATATATAATATATTCGTATTATATATATAGATATATATATATATATATATATCATATATATATATATATATATATATATATAGAGTATATATATATATATATAATATATATATATATATATAATATAACTATATATATATATATAAATATATATATATATGTATATATATATATAATATTATAATATATATTATATATATATATATATATAATATGATATATTTAATATATATACAGTATTTATCATATATATAATATATATATATATCTATATCTATATATATATATATATACGATATATATTATATTAATATATATATATATATTTTATATATATATATATAATATATATATATATATATATATATAGTATATAATTATATATATATATATTACTATATATATATATATATTACATATATATATTTATATATATATATATATATCATATATTTATATAATATAATATATATATATATATATTGCTATATATAAATAAATATATACTATATATGTATATATATATATATAATATATATATATATATCATATATATATATATGATACCGCTACCAAGGTATGTAGAACTTTCCAAGATCTCAATGTCCTCGCCACACGCATGAACAGACTGTACTGCTTCATCTAGTAGGTCTCCAAACACCTGGACCTTGGTCTTCAGCCAGGAGACCTCAAGTCCCAAAGGCTTTGCCTTCTCGTGCAGCGCCTCGAGAGCCATCACCAGGACCTCCAGCGACTCAGCAAAGATTACTGCATCATCGGCAAAAACAAGATCAGTGATCTTGGTGTTGCCGACGGATGCTCCACAATCACTTTGATCTACAACCTTGTCCAATACCCAGTCCATACAAGCGTTGAAAAGTGATGGGGCAGGGACGCACCCTTGCCTCACTCCTGTATTCACAAGAAAGAAGCTGGATACACCTGCCCCACACTTCACAGCACTCTCAGTCCCAGAATACATACCAGTTATCAAACCAATAGTCCTTGCACTAATCCCTCGAGGTCGCAGAAGATCCCAGAGTGACTCACGATGCACTGAGTCAAACGCCTTCTTGAGATCAACATAGGCTGCAAGCATCCCCTGTCGAAACTCACGTCGGCGTTCCACCAGGACACGAAGCGCTAGGATACGGTCCGTTGTTGACTTACCAGGCGTGAACCCAGACGGCTGTGGTCTCTGATGCTTCACCAGATGACTGCGAATTTGTGTCAGCAATAGATGGGCAAGCACCTTGCCTGGTACGCTGAGCAGTGTAATACCGCGGTAATTGTTGCAGTCCTGACAGTCCCGTTTCCCTTTCCAGATAGGGACGACCAGCCCCCTTTTCCAGTCAGGAGGAATGATACCTGATTGCCACACGGCAGTCAGGACAGCATGCAACCCGCGGATCATGGCCTCACCCCCAGCTTTGAGGAGCTCCGCACTGATATTACAAACACCAGCTGCCTTTCCACCCTCAACCTTTGCTACAGCTCTCTGACTTCGTCAAGAGAGGGTGCGGTTTCGTCAATGGGAGGATCGGCATCCACTGCCTGTAACCCAGTGGTGTGAATCTGCTCAGTTGGAGGGTCCACCGTGAACAACTGCCCAAAGTACTCAGCCCAATGAGCCATCTGCCCATCCATGTCCGACACGAGGCGCCCATCTGCTGTTCGAATAGCACTCGCCCGATAAGGAGACTTGGAACGGAGCTTCTTTAGGGCTCGGTAGGCGGGTTGGAGGTCATTAGCGTTCAAATGACCCTCGACATCCTCAGCGAGACTCCTGACATACCTCTGCTTGTCTCTCCCCAGGAGGGTTCTAGTCCGGCGTGACAGACCCCTGTGCTGGTCCTGATTCCCAGCCAGCCTGGCAGCGCGAGGATCCTGAGAGCTGCACAGGTCCTGGTATAACTTGGGTGAGGTCCTGTCCCAAACTGCAGCCCTATTCAATAAGGCTGAACTGTAGAACCTGCGCTTGGTAGGTTAGGGGTCCAGTTCAGGAGGTTCGGTGGATCCCCCCCACACATGTGAGACATACTCCATACATGGGCGGATAAGACCCCTGTAGAAGCAAGCAACTGGGAGGGAGAAAAAAAAGGACGCAGACTCCACAGGACACCTAACTTCTTAGACTCTTTTTTAGCAATAGATGAAATATGAGATGTTCAGTTCAGATTTTTATTAAAGGATAATCTTAGAATGTTCATTGTAGAAGAAGGAGGTAGTTGAGTGTCGTTGAAGAAGAGGGAGTAGTTATCTGATAGGTTTTGTCGAGTAGATAGGTGAATAAATTGGGTTTTTGAGGCAATGAACAAAACAAGGTTTGCTTTGCCCCGATCAGAAATTATAGCAAGATCAGAAGTTAGGCACTCGGTGGCATTTATCCGTGACTCACTTAGTTCCTGTTGAGTTGGACGTCTAATACACGTCCAACGTGGACGTCTTCAACGACGTTGAAAAATGCAGGGTAGAATTACCAGCGTATGAGTAGATAGGGCTTTGAGTTAGACTTAGTAGATCAGTAATGAAATTATATATAATAGAAAGAGATTGGCTGATTGGACAGAACCCTGAGGATAGGTTTTAGGTTCACGCCACCTGTGGGCAGCCAATTTCACTTGGTGTGTGGACATGTTCTGTACCTCAGGTGTGGCTGCCGCGAACATGTTCCACAGCCGCTATGTTCTAGCTGTGTAGGTGCGCTGGTGCTGCCTCGAGTGTGCTCGCGGCACCTTCACAAGCACGTCACTCAAGTATGTAGTCCTTAACCATCTCTGCACAGCACGTGGAGGAAGCCTGAGCGTGCTGAGGTGAGGGACCTCCTGCACCTGAGCTTTGTTACATGTCCCGACGGTGCTCCAGCGATGTCATGCCAGGACACGACTGTTGGTCTTCCTTTATCCCCACCAGTCGAAGGGCACGTCGCTGTACTGCATCCAATCTCTGCAAGTGGGTGGCTGCACTCGACATCCATGACAAGGCACCATACTCCATACACGGCCGTATCTGGGTCTTGTACAACGTGAGGATGCCTCGTGAGTCGAGGCTTCCCACCACCCTCCGCAGGACAGACACGCGCAGAGAGACCTGGTGGACAGCAGCAGCAACGTGGTGATCGAAGCGCAGGCCACGGTCCACAGACACCCCCAGAATCGTAATGTGATCCTGGAGCGGCAGTGTCTTGCCTCTAAAACACAATCGTCCTGAGACGGTTTGAGAAGCAGCTGGGGACTGTGATGGTTGGCCCTCGCCCGTGGTGGCGCAGGCAGGATTCTTATAGTGACGCCTGTGATTAGAGGCTCATGCCGCTCACCTGTGTCCTCCGATGCACTCACAATCGAAGGTAGAGTTGATGGGCAGGGCATGTGGGTGTTCTTAAGCCACTCGACGGGTCAGAATGGTTTTGGGTTTCTTCGGGGATCGAACTCGGGTCACCGAGAACGCCAGTCGGAGACGCTAACCACTCCGCTACCGCCTCCCCAAAGGCCGGTAGGGGGGAATGGGGGGTGTATGGGGGAAAGCCGTGATGAATACCCGTTGATCACCACCTGAAGGGTCCTTCCCTGGAGGTATTCCTCGAGCAGCAGTAGTAGGTCACCCTGGATACCTTTGGCGCGAAGCTTTTCAATAAGCCCCGCATACCAGACGCTTTCAAAGGCTCCAGCAATATCCAGGGCCACCACAAGTGTATCCAGGCGTTCATCTAGGGCGTCCTGCTAGTCTTTGGAGGGGAGCATGAGGTCTGTAGTGGAGCGGCCGGGCCTGAAGCCAAACTCTCCGTCTGAGAGGAGATGGTTTTCACTCAGGTGTTGACATATTACTAAAGCCACTATTTGCTCCAGTACCTTGACCACCACAGAGAGTAGGGAGATAGTTGGAGGCTTATGGGTGTCTCTACGCCCCCTTCCTAACTTCATGGATTTTCTTAGTGACGAAGGATTTCTGGTTGTTACCGACCGCCGAGGTATTCGAACAAACGAGTTCGTTATACTCAGTGTTGTGAGTATTTGTTCATTTTGGGTGCCTATTTTTCATGTTGTTTGTTGGACTTGTTATTTTATTTGGTGTACTAAGTAGGTGTTTTTGGTAATATGTGAGTTCAGGAAGCTCGTGACGTTTAAGTTTCTGGTTTATATATTAATTCGTGGATCTATTTACTAGTGATTCATACTTGTTACGTGTTGCGTTCGGTGATCACGAATGTTTGTTAGTCCATACCATATGCTTGCAGATCGAAGCCATTTGGATGAATATATGTGCTACGGGATACAGGTGTTTGCATATACACTCGGCACACTTCGATAACAGCTCCCGACGAGATGAGGGGAACTAAGGATGAGCAGCTGGCGACCTGCAAGGAGCTTCGCTAACAACGTGGGATTGCGAAAGGCAAGGTTAGAATACTGCTCATATCATGAGCATGGTAGAGATAATCTTGCCGGCATTACAGAAAAGAGAATAGGTCATGAGATCCAGTTAACTATCTCGAACTGACAACCTGTTCCCAGCATTGTTGGAATTCCTATTGTGAGAGAAACATTTTCTAGAATACATGGACTCTAATGTTAGGTGTAGTACTGTCACTAAGAATGTCAATAGTTTAATGGGTGTTTCTGACAGAAATGAAAGTGATCATAATATTGTGGACACTATTAACCTCTTCACACCCAGATCTATCCTTTGCTATCAAATATCGTCTGTAGTCAAGCCATAAAATTACGAAAAGTAACTGAATATACCAAATTAGTTAGTCGACAAGTATACTAAACAGGTCATATCTAT
>JACEEZ010016136.1:15000-102500 GCA_016584305.1 Chionoecetes opilio | reverse complement strand
GTGAGTGGAAATTATCAATTCATGATAGTGTGGAAATTATTCTGGATTCAGATAGAGAGAAAGGTATTGGGGGTTGCAATGGAGCCTAAGAAAGACTTGTTTTCTATATAAGATTAGGAATAAACTTTTCTCGTAAAATGAGGAAGATACGAAGTGAGTCAGGACCATTGAGCCGTGAGGACTGGGAAAATAGCTTCCCTTCAACCTTGACGCGTAGGATATGATATTTAAGCCAACTCATCTTCAATTTACTGACCCGTTTAGGCTGGTATTACCTGTAACTCTAAAGGCTAAGATAATGATGAGAGAACTCGTCAGTCAGGTCGGAGACACCAACGCGGAACAGTGATCAAGGGATCGAAGGGTGGGGACGAACCACTTCCCAGGAGGACTACTGAACAGTGGAAAGAATTTTTTGCTGACTTGTTTGACATAGAGTATTTAAGATTCCAGAGATGTTTTGAAACCCAGAGAGGGCTACAGGGAACCCTACACTTAGTCATGTTTTCGGATGGTGGTTTCTCTAGCTTATGGGGCGCCTGTGCGGTATGTTAGGTGGGAGTTAGGGAAGGAGGCGGGTACGCTGTCAAAAACCTAATTGCCGCAAGAAAATAGGATAAAGCACCTCCTACACGTCAGATAACTATTCCGCGTTTAAGAACTCTGTGGTTGCAGTATTAGCTACACGGACTACGGAGAACCATTGAGAAAGAAGTTGACTGGGAGTTCAACTCTGTTTTCCATATTGTCGATTCTATGATTGTACGATCACAGATTTCAAAAGGAAACTTATGGGTTCAACACATTCGTTGCCACGAGATTGTAGAAATCCAAACAAGTCAAACCCTAGTGAATGGTGGGTGGGTGAGGATAGTCAGAATCCAGCAGGACATGGTTTACCAGGCCATGACGCCCTGATAGATTAGGAAAACAGATTCCATGTGGGCAAAGGGGACCCGAGGTCATGTCATTACAATATATCAGTGGCCAATCACCCAAATCCCCCCAGAAACTGAGTTTACCAGACAAAATGGGGGTAACAATGAACTGTATAGTACAATGAAGGAGGATGAAAAAGGACTGCATGTGAATTATGAATAGAAAAGTACAACAACTATAATAAATTATTGAGGGTGACTTGTAGACTAATGAAAGCAATAAAAAGAAGTCATTCAGAGGTATTGGATTGGAAACCTACTGCAGACGATCCTCTGGCACAGGCCGAAATCCTTATGGATTCGTAAGGTTCAGAAGCACACATGTAGATTGGGAAGGTTGAGGTTTAAGAGATTGGCCATGAAGCGTAAATGGCATCAAATGCGTGCGGCCAAAGGATGGCACAGTGGATAAAGATTGAATTGGACGCAGGAGGAATTGTATTATTACCGCACGTCATAGCTTACCAGACTGTATATCGGCCAATTCACCAAATCTTGATCATGGTGCATTGAGTCTACACTGGCTAATTTTACAACACAAGATTTTGGGGTCCCCAAAGCGCGCAAAAATCATAAAATCCTTGAAACCAGATGCGTTACTTGCAGAAAAATGCAGGAGTAAAGCGGAAGAACAATGTAGGACAAGTGATCGAGGAGCGAATGAAGCCATCGCCACAGTTTTTACCACACTGCTCTAGATCTGTTCGGCCCCGTTTATATCAGAGATACGGTGAAGCGTAGGACAGCGGAAAGCATTTGGAGTCAACTGTCTTCAATGTCTTGTTACCAGGGCTTGCATCGGGAACTAGCTGAAGGCTATAGTACCACAGACTTTCTTGCCACTTGAGGAAGGTTTATAAAGCCTCAGGGATTCCCTCACACTATCCACTTCGGATAATAGGCACCACAATAGTGGCAGCTAGTAAGGTGGTACAAGCATAGTTCAGGAAGTGGGACAGGGATAAATAACTAGCGTTGGAAACGCCGACGGGAATGAGGATGGCATTTCAAATAAAAGCTGCTGATGCACCGTGGTATAATGGTTGTTGTGAGTCTTTGATCAGGCTGGTGAAGCAAGGATTAACGTGTGTTATTGGCGACTCTGTTCTTACATTTGGGGAGTTGCAAAAAACAGTGTTCTACGAAGTTGCCAATTTATTGAACGAGCGCCCCATCGGGGTCAAACCAGGCAACTGGCATGACTTAGGTAGATATTCTGTGTCTAATGAGTTGATACTGGCGCGCAAGTGTGAGGAGTGCCTCGTGAAAATTTGAAGTAAAGAGGAAACGAATAAAGAGATAGTTATCATTAGTGAATAGTTAATGGGTTCTGGAAGAAGTGGCAACGCGATTAATTCCCGGGACTATTGTTTGCGTGACGAAGTGGCACGCTTCAAAGGGAATGTCAAGTCAGGGATTATTTGTAGTAATTGATCAAGATAGCAACGCGTTGTCAGGGGCGTGTGGAAAATGTCTCAAGTCATAACAAGCAAACACGGGCACGTTGATGGCGTTGTGAGATGTTAAGTAAGGTACAAGCTAATCAAGAGCTGGCGTGCATTATGGGTGGGAGCTGACAAAACACAAATGTGTGTCCGCACTTCTGTTTCCACAGACGGTTTGCTGATTCCTGTGGGAAAGAGCCATAGTGATGCAGTTAGTCTTGCCTTTTTGTTAATATTTTAGATAAACCCTCAAGGTTATTTTGGTGGAAGTTTTTTTTGTATTGTTAAGTTTAGTTATTATATATTGTGTTATATTGTGTTTGGCAGGGTTATTGGCATTGGTAAGGTTACGTTTATTGTATTGTTGCATAGGCGCACTTCGTCGTATTTTTTTTGTATTTTTGAGTTGTGTGGGGAGTGTCTCACTAGTGTGATATATTCATCTCATTTGTTTGCGAGGAGCCTGGCGCTTCGCGTTTCGTGGTCTAGTGGACGTGGCCATTATTGGAACACTTGGACCTGGCCGGGGTCGAGGAGAGTGTGGCTCACTTCTTACATCTGGTGTTGGTTTGAAACGGACATAAGGGGGTGTAGACAGGACTTGTGGGGTCTCCACTCCCCCTTCCCTACTTCAGGATTTCCTTAGTTGACGAAGGATTACTGGCTGTACCGACCGCGAGGTATTCGTGCAAACGAGAGGAGCTAGTGTTGTGGAGTATTTGGTCATTTCTGTGTCTATTTACTTATTGTTTGTTGGGGACTGTATTTGGTTGTGTACTAAGTATAGGTGATTTTGGTTAATATGTGAGTTCAAGAGGCAAGTGTTGTTTAAGTTTATGGTAGTTAATAAATTTTGTGGGATCTTTGACTAGTGATTCATACTTGTTAAGTGTTATGTTCGGGTTCTCGACTGGTGTAGTCCATACCTATGCTTGCAGATCGAAGCGATTGGATGAATAAATGTGCTACGGGAATACTGGTGTTTTGCATATACACTCGGACAATATGTATTTTTATGAATTTAGGAATCAATTTATCTTAAAAACAACGTTTTCAAGTATATAATGTATTTTTGGAAGACTAAAAAAATGTCGAAATAATTGACATTATTAAGCACTTTTACACGGACTATATTTTACATTAATTTGAGCTTAAAAATATGTATTTTTCATGAAATTTAGTATCAATTTTAATCTTAAAAACAACGTTGTTTTCAAGTGTTTAATGATTTTTGAATGGCTAAAAAATGGTCGAAAATTGACATTTTTCAGCACTTTTAAAACAACTATATTTTTACAATATTATGAGCTTAAAATATTGTATTTTCATGAAATTTAGGTATCAACTTTAATCTTAAAAACAACGTGTTTTTGTTCAGTGTTTTAATTTATTTTGATGGGTTAAGAAATGCGAAAAAAATGACTTATTCAGCCCTTTTTTTGATAGGAGAAATTCAAAATGTGGTATTATAGTTGCTTTCGTTAAGAAAATGCTATTTAAACTATTGTAAGCTTATAATAGGAGTTGAGACTCGATATGTGATACAATTGTATATTACACGGTTTTCATAGGTTTCTTGTATTATTGGTAGTGTTATACATAAATGAAGGAAATTTAACTTATGATAATGCTTTATACCTCAAAAATGTGTTCTTTCAATGATTTAGCTAGTTATCGGTGAATTATAGCTGTTTTTTCTTACAAATTGAACATACAATCCTTTTTTTAGGAATAATTTGCGCCTATAAGTAGATGAACATACATTAAGTTTATAAATAAAGAGCAAGAGGTTATTTATTGTGATTTCAACGGCAGCGTTTTTCATAGTTTTCTTGTAACACGTCGCGTTATTGTATATATACAAGTAGTTTTACTTATCATATTGCTATAAACACATATAAAATTTAGTGTTATTCAATGATTAGCAAGTTATCAGTGAAGAGGTTTTTGTTTTCTTCTACAAATTGAAGAGAATTTCTTTATATCTGTAGCTAAATAGCTTTGATATTTGGCTACAACTAAATTTCACAATTTTAATAGCTAAAAATATGTATTTTTCATGACATTTAGGTATCAATTTTATTCTTTTAAAAACCAACTGTTTTTTTCAAGTATTTTAATGTATTTGTGAAGGGCTACAAAATGTTGAAAATTTGAACATTATTAAGCACTTTTTACCACAATTATATTCTACAATATTATGAGCTAAAAAAATATGTATTTTTCATGAATTTAAGTATCAATATTAATCTTAAAAAAAACAACTTTTTTCAAGTGTTTTTAATGGTATTTTTTGAAGGGCTAAGAAAATGTCGAAAATTTACATTATTTAGCTTTTTTTGATAGAGGAAATTCGAAAATGTGGTATATAGTTGTTTCGTTAGAAAGCTTATTTTAAACTACTGTAAGCTTATTCATAGGAGTTTGAGGACTCTATATTGTGATACAATTGTATATAACGTTAGTCATAGTTTCTTTTACTATTGTAGTGTTATATCATAAATTAGAAAGACATGTAACTTATGATAATGTGCCTTTATACCCTCACAATGTGTTCTTTTCAATGATTTAGTCAGTTATCGGTGATTATAGATGTTTTCTACAAATTGAATTATACAATCCTTTTTTTAGAATAATTTGCCACCTATTAAGTAGCTTACATTACATTAAGCTAATAAATAGAAGAGTAAGAGGTATTTTTTTATTAAACGGTTTATTTTGCAAGCGTTTTTCATAATTTCTTGTAAACTTTAGGTATTGTATATATACAAAAGTAAGTTTTACTAATTCATATTGCTATAAACACATACCAATTGTGTTTTCAATGATTTTAGCAAGTTATCAGTGAAGAGTTTTCTTTCTTACAAATTGAAGTATATTCTCAATATCTGTAAGCTAAATAGCTTTTATATTTGCTACAACTATATTTACAAAATTTTAGCTAAAATAGTATTTCTCATTGAAAATTTAGCCCATCCAATTTTATCTTAAAAAACAATGTTTTTTCAAGTATTTTAAGTTTTTTTGAAGGGCTAAAAAAAGTTGAAATTTGACATTATAAGCACTTTTTACACACACTATAAATTTACAATATGATGAGCTAAAAATATGTATTTTTTCATGAAATTTAGGTTATCAATTTTAAATCTTAAAACAACGTTTTTTCAAGTATTTTAAATGTATTTTTGCAGGGCTAAAAAAATGTCAAACATTTGACATTATTCATGCACTTTTACACAATTATAATTTTTTACAATATTTTGAGCTTAAAATATGTATTTTTTCATTGAACTTTAGGTATTAATTTAATCTTAAAAACAGTTTTTTCAAGTGTTTTAATGTATTTTTGATAGGCAAAAAAATGTCGAAAAATTAAACAGTATGCAGCCCTTTTGATAGCGATATTCAAAATGTATTATTATAAGTTGTTTCGTTAGGGAAAATATGCTATACACTCGGCACAATATGTATTTTTTATTAAATTTAGGTATCAATTTTAATCTTAAACCAACAAGGGGTTTTTTCAGAGTATTATAATGTATTTTTGAAGGGCTAAAAAATGTCGAAATTTGACATTATAAGCACCTTTTACCACGGCTATATTATACAATATTAGTGAGCTTAAAATATGTATTTTTCATGGAAATTTTAGGTATCAATTTCAATCTTTAAAAACAAACATTTTTTTAAGGTTTTAATGGATTTTTGAAAGCGCTAAAAAATGGCGACAATTGAATATCATTCAGCACTTTTAAAACAACTATATTTTACAATATTATGAGCTTAAAAATATGTATTTTCATGAAATTTTAGGTATCAATAAATCTCTAAAAACACATTGTTTTTCAAGGGTTTAATGGGATTTTGAAGGGCTAAGAAATGTCGAAAATTGACATATTCAGTCCTTTTTTTGATAGAGAAAATTCGAAAAATGTGGTATTATAGTTGTTTTCGTTTAGAAAATGGTATTTTAAACTACTGTAAGCTTAGATAGGAAGTTTGAGGACTCTCTTTGTGATACAATTGTATATTACACGTGTTTTTATAGTTTATTGTATATTGTAGTGTTATATCATAAATAGAAGGAATTAAACTTATGATAATGTTTTATACCTTAAAAGTGTTCTTTTCAATGATTTTAGGCTAGTTATCGTGATATATAGCGTTTTCCTACTAAATTTGAAGTATATAATAATTTTTTAAGAAATAATTTGAACCTATAAGTAAAGCTTACATTACATTAAGCTAATATTATAGATGAGTAAGAGGTTATTTTATTGTGATAATAAAACGGTATATTGCAAGGTTTTTCATAGTTTCTTGTAAAATGTTTTGAAAGGCGTTATTTGTATATATTTATATACAAAGTAGTTTTACTTATCATATGCTATAAGACACATAAAATTAGGTGTTTTCCCAATGATTTTAGCAAGTTATCAGTGAAGGAGGTGTTTGTTTCTACAAATTGAAGTATATTTCTTAAATCGTAGGCAAATAGCTTCTTATATTTGCTACAAAACTATATTTTACCAAAAATTAATAGCTAAAAATATGATTTTTTCATGAAAATTAGGCATCCAATTTATCTTAAAAAAACAGTTTTTTCAAGGATTTAATGTATTTTTAAAAGGCAAAAAAATGTCGAAATTTGACCAATTATTAAACACTTTGACACAAGTATATTTTACAAATATTATGAGCTAAAAAATATGTATTTTTCATGAAATTTAGGCGTCAATTTAATCTTAAAAAACAACGTTTTTTTCACCGGTATTTTATGTCTTTTGTAAGGGCTAAAAAATGTCGAAATTGCATATTCAGCACTTTTACACAATTATATTTTACAATATTAGAGCTTAAAATAATTGTATTCTTATGAATTAGGTATTAATTCTAATCTTAAAAAACAACGTTTTTTAGGTATTTCTAATGTATTTTAATAGGCAAAAAAATGTTGAAATTGACATTAATTCAGCCCCTTTTTTTTGGTAGCGAATTCAAAATGTCGTATTTATAGTTGTTTTCGTTAGAAAAATGATATTTTTAACTACTGTAAGCTTATAATATCCAATTTGAGACTCTAAATTGTGATACAATTGGATATTCACCACGTGTTTTTCATAGGCTCTTGTAAAATTTAGTGTGAGATCATAAAAAGAACGAATTTACCATAAGATAATGCTTAACCTCAAAAATGTGTTCTTTTCAATGATTTAGCTAGGTTATCCCCGGGTTGATATATAGCAGTTTTTCTACAAATTAAGCATACCCAATACTTTTTTTAGAATAATTTGCACCTATAAGTGCTTACACTACATTAGCTATAAAATAGACGATTAAGAGGTTATTTATTGTGATATAACGGGTAATTCAAAGCGTTTTTCAAGGGTTTCTGTAAATGTATAGTGATTGTAAAAGTAGTTTTACTTATCATATTGCTAATAAACCCATAAAAATGTTTGTTTTTCAATGATTGTATACATGGCTAGTTAGCAGTTGAAGAGCGTTTTTTCTTACAAATGAAGTATATTCCCCCTTTATATCGGTAGCTTAATAGCTTTTCATATAGCTACAACTATATTTCTACAAAATTAATAGCTAAAAATATGTATTTTTTATGAAAAATTAAGTAGCAAATTTTTAAATCTTAAAAACAACGTTTTTGCAAGTATTATAGTATTTTTTGTTAAGGCTAAAAAATGTCGAAATTTGACATTATTAAAAGCACTTTTACACGACTATATTATACAATATTATGAGCGTAAAATATGTATTTTTAATGAACTAGGTATCAATTTCAAATCTTAAAACACACGTTTTTTTCAAGTGTTTTAATGTATTTTTGAAAGGCAAAAAATGTCTTAATGACATTATCAAGCACTTGTAACCAATTATATTTTACAATAGTTAGGGAGCTTAAAAATATGTATTTTCATGAAATTTAGGTATCAAATTTTAATCTTAAAAAACATCGTTTTTTCAAGTGTTTTAAGGTATTTTGAAGGGCTAACGAAATGTCGAAAATTGATATTATCAGTCCTTCTTCTGATAGAAGATTCAAAATGTGGTATTATAGTTGTTTTCGTTAGAAAATGCTATTTTAAAAAATACTTGTAAGCTTAGAATAGGAGTTGAAACTTCTATTTTGTGATACAATTGTATATTACCACGTGTTTTCATAGTTTCTTGTATATTGTAGTGTTATATCATAAATAGAAGGAATTTAACTTATGATAATGTTTTATACCTCAAATGTGTTCTTTGCAATGATTTTAGCTAATTATCGGTGATATATAGCTTGTTTCCTTACAATTGAAATATTCCCATCATTTTTAGAATAATTTGCACCTATAAGTAGCTTAATTACATTAAAGCTAATATATAGAAGAGTAAGAGGTTATTTATTTGATTAAACGTATATGCAAGCGTTTTTTCATAGTTTCTTGAAATGAATGAAATTAGGTACAATTTTAATTTTAAAAACAACGTTTATTTTTTTCAAGGTTTTTAATGAATTTTTGAAGGCTAAAAAATTTCGAAATATGACATTATCAGCCTTTTACACAATTATATTTTACAATATTTATGAGCTTTAAAATAGTATTTTTCAGAAATTTAGATATTAATTTTAATCTTAAAACCAACTTTTTTTAAAGTGTTTTAATGTATTTTGAGAGGCAATTTTTTTTTTTAAATTGACATTTATTCAGCCTTTTTTTTTATAAGCGATATTCAAAATGTAGTATTATAAGTGGTTTCGTTAGAAAAATGCTATTTTAAACTCTGTAAGCTTATAAATAGCAATTTGAGATTCTACATTGTGATACAATTGTATTTTACACGTATTTTTCATAGTCTCTTGTAAATTGTAGTGTTTTATCATAAATAGAAGGAATTTAAATTATGATAATGCTTTATACCCTCAAACTGTGTTCTTTTCAATGATTTTAGCTTAGTAGCGTGATTATATAGCTGTTTTCTACAAATTGCAAGCATACAATCTTTTTTAGAATAATTTGAACCTACAAGAGCTTCCATTACATTAAGCTATAAAAATAGAAGAGTAAGAGGGAAATTATTTGTGATTAACGTTATATTACAAGCGTTTTTAATAGTTTCTTGTAAACTGTAGCGTTATTGTACAAGTAATTTTACTTATCATATTGCTATAAAGCCATAAAATGTAGTTTTTCAATGATTTTAGCAAGTTATCAGTGAAGAGTTTTTTCTTCTACAGAGAAGTTATTCTTTATATCTGTAGCTAAATGCTTTGTATGTGCTACAAACTAAATTTTCAATATTAATAGCTAAAAATATGTATTTTTCAAGAAATTAGGTATCAAATTTCCACTCCTAAAACAATGTTTTTTTACAAGTAATTTTCATGTATTTTTGAAGCGGCAACAAAAATATCGAAATTTTGACATTATGAAACATTTGTACACAATTATATTTTACAATATTATGAGCTTAAAATATGTATTTTCATTGAAAATTTGTATAAATTAAACTTAAAAACAAACGTTTTTAACAAAGTGTTTTACATGTATTTTTGCAGGGCTAAAAAATGTTCGAAAATTGGACATTATTCTGCCATTTTTTTGATAGCGAAATTCAAAATGTAGTATTATAGTGTTTTCGATAGAAAATGCTATTTTAACTACTGTAAGCTTAAAATAGGAGTTGAGACTCTATATTGTGTTACAAGATATATTACACGTGTTTTTTCATAGTCTATGAAAATTGTAGTGTAATCCATAAATAGAAGGGAATTACCTTACGAAATGCTTTTTACCCTAAAATGTGTTATTTCAAATGATTTTAGCTTAGTTATAGGTGATATATATCTGTTTTTCTACAAATTGAAGCATAATATCCTTTTTTTTTAGAATAATGTGCACTATAAGTAGCTTACATTACATTAAGCTATAAAATAGAAGGGTAAGAGGTTATTTATTGTGATATAACGGTTATATTTTAATGGTTTTTTTATAGTTTTCTTGTAAACTGTAGCGTTATTGTATATATGACAAAGTAGTTTACTTATCATATTGCATATACCCAGAAAATGTAGGTTTTTCAAGATTTTAGCTAGTTATCAGTGAACCGAGCTGTTTTTTTTCATAAATTGACGTATATTCCTTGATCGGTAGCTAAATATTTTTGATATTTTGCTACAATTATATTTAACAAAATTAATAGCTAAAAATATGTTCTTTTTTATGAAAATTTAGGTATCAATTTAATCTTAAGACCATGTTTTTTCAAGTATTTAATGATTTTGAAAGGCTATAAAAATTGTCGAAATTTGACATTATTAAGCCACTTTTACACAACTAACTTTACAATAGTTATGAGCTAAAAAAATGTATTTTTCATGAAATTTAGGTGGGTATCAATTTTAATCGTAAAACACAACATTTTTTCATGTATTTTCATGTATTTGCAGGGCTAAAAAAAATGTCGAATTGACATTATTCAGCACTTTTACACAATTATATTTTACCAATATTATCTGCTTAAAATATGTATTTTTTCATGAAATTTAGGTATAATTTTAATCTTAAAAAAACAACCTTTTTTCAAGTGTTTAATATAATTTTTGGAAAGCTATTAATGTCGAAAAATTTCGACATTAATTACACCCCTTTTTTGATAGCGAAATTCAAAATGTAGTTTTACCGGGCTGTGCGTATTTTTAGGTGGGAGGAGGAGGCGGGTACCTGAAAAACCAAATTGCCGCAAAGAAAGGATAGCACCTACACGTCAATAACTTTTCCGCTTTTAAAAAACTTGTGGTGCGTATTAGCTAACGCTAGGGGAAACCATTGAGAAAGAAGTTGACTGGGAGTTCAACCTGTTTTCCGTTTTGTCGATTCTAGATTGTACCTCACAATTCAAAGGAAAAATTTAGGGTTTTCAACACTTTTGTTGCCACGAATTGTCAGAAATCCAAAACAAGTCAAACCCCTAGGAATGGGGGGGGTTGAGACTATAAAATCCAGCAGACATGGTTACTGGGCCATGCCGCCCGATGATTAGGAACAGTTCTTGGAAAAGGGGGCCCCGATTTCATGTCTTACCAAATAATAGTGGCCAATCCCCCAAAATAATGAAACTGATTTCCCAGAAAAAATTGGGGTACCAATAACTGTAGTACAATGAAGGAGGATGAAAAGGTCGAATGGATTAGAATAGAAAAGTACAAAACTAAATAAATTATTGAGGGTGACTTGTAACTAATGAAACAAAAAAAAGAATCTTCAGAGGTATTGTTTGGGAAACCCTACTGCAAAACGATCTGGCACAGGCCGAATCCTTATGGATTCGTGAGGTTCAGAAGCAAGGGTAGTTTGGAAGGTGGGGTTTTAAGAGTTGGGCCAATGAAGCGTAATGCATCATAAGGGGGCCCAAAGGTTTGCACAGTGGTTAAAGATAATTGGAATCAGGGGGATTTGTATTATTACCGCAGATCATAGCTTTACCAGCTGTTATCGGCCATTTTCAAAATCTTTGATCATGTGGCATTGAGTCTACCTGGCTAAATTACAAACAAGATTTTGGGCCCCCCAAAGCGCGCAAAATCATAAAACCCTTGAAATCAGATGCTTTACTTGCAGAAAAAGCAGAGTAAAGCGGAAGAACAAGTATGGGAAAGTATGCGGACGAATGAACCCACCCCCCGCCACCGTTTACCACCGTCTGGATCTGTCGGCCCTTTTTTTACTACAGAGATAGGGTGAAGCGTGGGACACGGGGAAAAAGGCATTTGGAGTTTTTCACATGTCTTGTTACCAGGGCTGTGCATCTGTAACTAGTAAAGGGCTATAGTACCCAGACTTTTTTTCCCACTCTGAGAAGGTTTATAAGTCAGGGGTTTTCCCTCACACTATCCACTCGGATAAGGCACAAAATTAGTGGCAGCTAGTAAGGTGTTAAAAAGGCATAGTTCAAAAGTGGGACATGGGAAAAATAACTAGCTTTGGAACCCCCGAGGGAAGAGATGGCATTTCAATAAAGCTGCTGATGCCCGGGGTATAATGTTTTGTGAGTCTTTGATGGCTGGTGAAGAAGGTTAACTTGTGTTTTTGGCGACTTGTTCTTACATTTGGTGAGTTGCAAAAATTTTTCTACAAAGTTGCCATTTATTGAACGAGCGCCCCATCGGGGTCAAACCAGGCAACTGCTTGATTAGGTAGCTATCTGTGCCCTAATGAGTTGATACGGGGGGGGGGCAGAGCAAGTGTGAAGTTCCTAGTGGAAAATTTGAAGTAAAAAGGACCCGAATAAGAGATCGATTCATTGTAATTTGTTAATGGGTTTGGGAAGAAGTGGCAACGCGTTATTCCCCGGGATTTGTTGCGTACGAAGTGGCACGCTTAAGAGGAATGTCAAAGCGGGGGAAAATATTGATTTAAGATAGCAACGCTGTCAGGGGGGGTGGAAATTGTCTCAAATCATACAAACAAACCCCGGGCCCTGATGGGGTTGTAGGGAATTTTGTTTTGGTACAAGTTTTTCAAGAGCTGGGGTTTCATAGGGGGGGAAGTGACAAAACAATTGTCCTCGTTTACAGCTTTTTTGTGCGATTCCTGGGAAGAGAATAGTGATGCAGTTTTAGTCTTGCCTTTTTTTTTTAAATTTTGTAAAACCCCAAGAATTTTTGGTGGAAGTTTTTTTTGTATTGTAAGTTTATTTTATTAATTGTGTTATATTGTGTTTGGCAGGGTTTATTGCAGTGTAAGGACTTTATTGTTGGCTTAGGGCGCACTTCGTCGTATTTTTTTGTATTTTCTTGGGGTTTTGTGGCGGAGTGTATCACTAGGTGATATTATTCATCTCTTTGTATGCGAGGGGCCCGGCGCTTGCGTCGTAGTGTCTAGTGAGTGGCCCTTATTGGAACACTTGACCTGGCCGGTGTCGAGGCGAGTGTGGCTACTCTTACATCTGGTTTTTGGGGGAAAAAAGGGCATAAGGGGGGTGTAGACGGCTTGGGTGTCTCCACGCCCCCTTCCCCACTTCATGGATTTCCTTAGGACGAAGGGTTACTGGCTGTTTTCCCACCGCCGAGGTATTCTGCAAACGAGAGGACTAGTGTTTTTGATATTTGTTATTTTCTGTGTTTTATTTTTATTGTTTGTTGGATTTTATTTTGGTTGGGTATAAGTATAGGTGATTTTTGGGAAAGTGAGTTCATGAGGGGAAATTTGTTTAAATTTTATGGTAGTTAAAATTTGTGGATCTTTTATAGTGATTCATACTTGTTAATGTTATGTTCGGGTTCTCGACTGCTTGTTAGTCCATACCTTATCTTGCAGAGAAACGATTTGGTGAAAAATGTGCTAGGGATACTGGGTTTTTATATACACTCGGCCAAAATGTATTTTTATGAAATTTAGGTATCAATGTTAAAACTTAAAAAACAAGTTTTTTAAAATATAATGTATTTTTGGAAGACTAAAAAATGTCAAATTTTACATTATAAGCACTTTTTCACGACTTTTTTTACATTATTATGAGCTTAAAAATATGTTTTTTCATGAAATTTTGGTATCAATTTTAATCTTAAAAAAACGATTTTTCAAAAAAAATGTTTTTAAAGTATTTTTTAATGGCTAAAAAAGTCGAAAATTGACATTTTTTAGCACTTTTCAGAAAATATTTTTACAATATTTTTTAGCTTAAAAAAAGTATTTTTCATGAAATTTATGTATCAATTTTAATCTTAAAAACAACGTTTTGTCAAGTGTTTTAATGTATTTTTGAAGGGTTAAGAAATGTCGAAAATTGACATTATTCAGCCCTTTTTTTGATAGAGAAATTCAAAATGTGGTATTATAGTTGCTTTCGTTAGAAAATGCTATTTTAAACTACTGTAAGCTTATAATAGGAGTTTGAGACTCTATATTGTGATACAATTGTATATTACACGTGTTTTTCATAGTTTCTTGTATATTGTAGTGTTATATCATAAATAGAAGGAATTTAACTTATGATAATGCTTTATACCCTCAAAATGTGTTCTTTTCAATGATTTTAGCTAGTTATCGGTGATATATAGCTGTTTTCTTACAAATTGAAGTATACAATCCTTTTTTTAGAATAATTTGCACCTATAAGTAGCTTACATTACATTAAGTTTATAAATAGAAGAGCAAGAGGTTATTTATTGTGATTAAACGGCAAGCGTTTTTCATAGTTTCTTGTAAACTGTAGCGGTATTGTATATATACAAGTAGTTTTACTTATCATATTGCTATAAACACATAAAATTTAGTATTTTCAATGATTTTAGCAAGTTATCAGTGAAGGTTTTTTTTTTCTACAAATTGAAGTATATTTCTTTATATCTGTAGCTAAATAGCTTTTGATATTTGCTACAACTAAATTTTACAATATTAATAGCTAAAAATATGTATTTTTCATGAAATTTAGGTATCAATTTTATTCCTAAAAACAAAGTTTTTTCAAGTATTTTAATGTATTTTTGAAGGGCTAAAAAATGTTGAAATTTGACATTATTAAGCACTTTTACACAACTATATTTTACAATATTATGAGCTAAAAATATGTATTTTTCATGAAATTTAGGTATCAATTTTAATCTTAAAAACTACGTTTTTTCAAGTATTTTAATGTATTTTTGCAGGGCTAAAAAATGTCAACATTTGACATTATTCAGCACTTTTACACAATTATATTTTACAATATTATGAGCTTAAAATATGTATTTTTAATGAACTTTAGGTATGAATTTTAATCTTAAAAACAAAGTTTTTTCAAGTGTTTTAATATATTTTTGAAGGGCAAAAAAATGTCAAAAATTGACATTATGCAGCCCTTTTTTGATAGCGAAATTCAAAATGTATTATTATAGTTGTTTGCGTTAGAAAATGCTATTTTAACTACTGTAAACTTATAATAGGAGTTTGAAACTCTATATTGTGATACAATTGTATATTACACGTGTTTTTCATAGTCTCTTGTAAATTGTAGTGTTATATCATAAAAAGAAGGAATTTAAATTATGATAATACTTTATACCCTCAAACTGTGTTCTTTTTAATGATTTTAGCTAGTTATCGGTGATATATAGCTGTTTTTCTAGAAATTGAAGCATACAATCCTTTTTTTAGAATAATTTGCACCTATAAGTAGCTTACATTACATTAAGCTATAAAATAGAAGAGTAAGAGGTTATTTATTGTGATATAACGTTATATTACAAGCGTTTTTCATAGTTTCTTGTAAACTGTAGCGTTATTGTACAAGTAGTTTTACTTATCATATTGTTATAAACCCATAGAATGTTGTTTTTCAATGATTTCAGCTAGTTATCAGTGAAGAGCTGTTTTTTTCTACAAATTGAAGTATATTCCTTTATATCGGTAGCTAAATAGCTTTTCATATTTGCTACAACTATATTTTACAAAATTAATAGCAAAAATTATGTATTTTTTATGAAAAATTTGGTATCAATTTTAATCTTAAAAACAACGTTTTTTCAAGTATTATAATGTATTTTTGAAAGGCTAAAAAATGTCGAAATTTGACATTATTAAGCACTTTTACACGGCTATATTATACAATATTATGAGCTTAAAATATGTATTTTTTATGAAATTTAGGTATCAATTTCAATCTTTAAAAACAACGTTTTTTCAGGTGTTTTAATGTATTTTTGAAAGGCTAAAAAATGTCGAAAATTGACATTATTCAGCACTTTTAAACAACTATATTTTACAATATTATGAGCTTTAAATATGTATTTTTCATGAAATTTAGGTATCAATTTTAATCTTAAAAACAACTTTTTTTCAAGGGTTTTAATGGATTTTTGAAGTGCTAAGAACTGTCGAAAATTGACATTATTCAGTCCTTTTTTTGATAGAGAAATTCGAAATTTGGTATTATAGTTGTTTTCGTTAGAAAATGCTATTTTAAACTACTGTAAGCTTAGAATAGCAGTTTGAGACTCCCTATTGTGATACAATTGTATATTACACGTGTTTTTCATAGTTTCTTTTATATTGTAGTGTTATATCATAAATAGAAGGAATTTAACATGATAATGTTTTATACCCTCAAAATGTGTTCTTTTCAATGATTTTAGCTAGTTATCGGTGATATATAGCTGTTTTCCTACTAATATAAGTATACAATTATTTTTTAAGAATAATTTGCACCTATATGTAGCTTACATTACATTAAACTAATATATAGAAGAGTAAGAGGTTATTTATTGTGATAAAACGGTATATTGCAAGGGTTTTTCATAGTTTCTTGTAAACTGTAGCGTTATTGTATATATACAAGTAGTTTTACTTATCATATTGCTATAAACACATAAAATTTAGTGTTTTCAATGATTTTAGCAAGTTATCAGTGAAGAGTTTTTTTTTCTACAAATTTAAGTATATTTCTTAATATCTGTAGCTAAATAGCTTCTTATATTTGCTACAACTATATTTTACAAAATTAATAGCTAAAATATGTATTTTTCATGAAATTTAGGCATCAATTTTTATCTTAAAAACAAGGTTTTTTCAAGTATTTTAATGTATTTTTGAAAGGCAAAAAAATGTCGAAATTTGACATTATTAAGCACTTTTACACAAGTATATTTTACAATATTATGAGCTAAAAATATGTATTTTTCATGAAATTTAGGTATCAATTTTAATCTTAAAAACAACGTTTTTTCAAGTATTTTAATGTATTTTTGAAGGGCTAAAAAATGTCGAAATTTGACATTATTCAGCACTTTTACACAACTATACTTTACAATATTATGAGCTAAAAAAATGTATTTTTCATGAAATTTAGGTATCAATTTTAATCTTAAAAACAACATTTTTTCATGTATTTTAATGTATTTTTGAAGGGCTAAAAAATGTCGAAATTTGACATTATTCAGCACTTTTACACAATTATATTTTACAATATTATGAGCTTAAAATATGTATTTTTCATGAAATTTAGGTATCAATTTCCATCTTAAAAACAACGTTTTTTCAAGTGTTTTAATGTATTTTTGAAAGGCTAAAAAATGTCGAAAATTGACATTATGCAGTACTTTTACACAATTATATTTTACAATATTATGAGCTTAAAATATGTATTTTTCATGAAACTTACGTATCAATTTTAATTTTAAAAATAACGTTTTTCAAATTTTATAATGTATTTTTGAAATGCTAAGAAATTTCGACAATTGACATTATTCAGTCCTTTTTCTGATGGAGAAATTCAAAATGTGGTATTATATTTGTTTTCGTAAGAAAATGCTATTTGAAACTACTGTAAGCTTGTAATAAGAGTTTGAGACTCTATATTGTGATAAAATTGTATATTACACGTGTTTTTCATAATTTCTTGTATATTGTAGTGTTATATCATAAATAGAAAGAATTTAACATATGATAATGCTTTATACCCTCAAAATGTGTTCTTTTCAATGATTTTAGCTAGTTATCGGTGATATATAGCTGTGTACCTACAAATTGAAGCATACAATCCTTTTTTTAGAATAATTTGCACCTATAAGTAGCTTACATTACATTAAGCTAATAAATAGAAGAGTAAGAGGTTATTTATTGTGATATAACGGTATATTGCAAGCGTTTTTCATAGTTTCTTGTAAACTGTAGCGTTATTGTATATATACAAGTAGTTTTACTTATCATATTGCTATAAACCCATAAAATGTAGTTTTTCAATGATTTTAGCAAGTTATCAGTGAAGAGTTTTTTTTTTCTACAAATTTAAGTATATTTCTTTATATCTGTAGCTAAATAGCTTTTGATATTTGCTATAACTAAATTTTACAATATTAATAGCTAAAAATATGTAATTTTCATGAAATTTAGGTATCAATTTCATTCCTAAAAACAATGTTTTTTCAAGTATTTTAATGTATTTTTGAAGGGCTACAAAATATCGAAATTTGACATTATTAAGCATTTTTACACAATTATATTTTACCATATTATGAGCTTAAAATATGTATTTTTCATGAAATTTTGATATTAATTTAAATCTTAAAAAAAACGTTTTTTCAAGTGTTTTAATGTATTTTTGAAGGGCTAAAAAATGTCGAAAATTGACATTATTCAGTTTTTTTTTTTATAGCGAAATTCAAAATGTAGTATTATAGTTGTTTTCGTTAGAAAATGCTATTTTAACTACTGTAAGCTTAAAATAGGAGTTTGAGACTCTATATTGTGTTACAATTATATATTACACGTGTTTTTTATAGTCTCTTGAAAATTGTAGTGTTATATCATAAATAGAAGGAATTTACCTTACGATAATGCTTTATACCCTCAAAATGTGTTCTTTTCAATGATTTTAGCTAGTTATAGGTGATATATAGCTGTTTTTCTACAAATTGAAGCATACTATCCTTTTTTTTAGAATAATTTGCACCTATAAGTAGCTTACATTACATTAAGCTATAAAATAGAAGAGTAAGAGGTTATTTATTGTGATATAACGGTATATTTCAAGCGTTTTTCATAGTTTCTTGTAAACTGTAGCGTTATTGTATATATACAAGTAGTTTTACTTATCATATTGCTATATACCCATAAAATGTAGTTTTTCAATGATTTTAGCTAGTTATCAGTGAAGAGCTGTTTTTTTTCTATAAATTGAAGTATATTCCTTGATCAGTAGCTAAATAGTTTTTGATATTTGCTACAACTATATTTAACAAAATGAATAGCTCAAAATATGTATTTTTTATGAAATTTAGGTATCAATTTTAATCTTAAAGACAATGTTTTTTCAAGTATTTTAATGTATTTTTGAAAGGCTTAAAAATGACGAAATTTGGTATTATTAAGCACTTTTACACAACTATATCTTACAAATATAGTACAAGTACTACATATTAATCATAATATGAGCTAAAAAAATGTATTTTTCATGAAATTTAGGTAGCAATTTTAATCTTAAAAACAACATTTTTTCATGTATTTTAATGTATTTTTGAAGGGCTAAAAAATTTCGAATTTTGACATTATTCAGCACTTTTACACAATTATATTTTACAATATTATGAGCTTAAAATATGTATTTTTCATGAAATTTAGGTATTAATTTTAATCTTAAAAACAACCTTTTTTCAAGTGTTTTAATATATTTTTGAAAGGCTTAATAATGTCGAAAATTGACATTATTTACCCCTTTTTTTGATAGCGAAATTCAAAATGTAGTATTATAGTTGTTTTCGTTAGAAAATGCTATTTTAACTACTGTAAGCTTATAATAGGAGTTTGAGACTCTATATTGTGATACAATTGTATATTACACGTGTTTTTCATAGTCTCTTGTAAATTGTAGTGTTATATCATAAATAGAAGGAATTTAAATTATGATAATGCTTTATACCCTCAAACTGTGTTCTTTTCATTGATTTTAGCTAGTTATCGTTGATATATAGCTGTTTTTCTACAAATTGAAGCCTACAATCCTTTTTTTAGAATAATTTGCAACTATAACTAGCTTACATTACATTAAGCTATAAAATAGAAGAGTAAGAGGTTATTTATTGTGATATAACGTTATATTACAAGCGTTTTTCATAGTTTCTTGTAAACTGTAGCGTAATTGTACAAGTAGTTTTACTTATCATATTGCTATAAACCCATAGAATGTTGTTTTTCAATGATTTCAGCTAGTTATCAGTGAAGAGCTGTTTTTTTCTACAAATTGAAGTATATTTCTTTATATCGGTAGCTAAATAGCTTTTCATATTTGCTACAACTATATTTTACAAAATTAATAGCTAAAATAATGTATTTTTTATGAAAAATTTGGTATCAATTTTAATCTTAAAAACAACGTTTTTTCAAGTATTATAATGTATTTTTGAAGGGCTAAAAAATGTCGAAATTTGACATTATTAAGCACTTTTACACGGCTTTATTATACAATATTATGAGCTTAAAATATGTATTTTTCATGAAATTTAGGTATCAATTTTAATCTTAAAAACAACGTTTTTTCAAGTGTTTTAATGTATTTTTGAAATGCTAAGAAATGTCGAAAATTGACATTATTCAGTCCTTTTTCTGATAGAGAAATTCAAAATGTGGTATTATATTTGTTTTCGTTAGAAAATGCTATTTGAAACTACTGTAAGCTTGTAATAGAAGTTTGAGACTCTATATTGTGATAAAATTGTATATTACACGTTTTTTTCATAGTTTCTTGTATATTGTAGTGTTATATCATAAATAGAAAGAATTTAACATATGATAAAAAAAATAATGCTTTATACCCTCAAAATGTGTTTTTTTCAATGATTTTAGCTAGTTATCGGTGATATATAGCTGTTTTCCTACAAATTGAAGCATACAATCCTTTTTTCAGAATAATTTGCACCTATAAGTAGCTTACATTACATTAAGCTAATAAATAGAAGAGTAAGAGGTTATTTATTGTGATATAACGGTATATTGCAAGCGTTTTTCATAGTTTCTTGTAAACTGTATTGTTATTGTATATATACAAGTAGTTTTACTTATCATATTGCTATAAACCCATAAAATGTAGTTTTTCAATGATTTTAGCAAGTTATCAGTGAAGAGTTGTTTTTTTCTACAAATTTAAGTATATTTCTTTATATCTGTAGCTAAATAGCTTTTGATATTTGCTGCAACTAAATTTTACAATATTAATAGCTAAAAATATGTATTTTTCATGAAATTTAGGTATCAATTTCATTCCTAAAAACAATGTTTTTTCAAGTATTTTAATGTATTTTTGAAGGGCTACGAAATATCGAAATTTGACATTATTAAGCATTTTTACACAATTATATTTTACCATATAACAGAGCTTATATAAACAGCTTAAAATATGTATTTTTCATGAAATTTAGGTATTAATTTTAATCTTAAAAACAACCTTTTTTCAAGTGTTTTAATATATTTTTGAAAGGCTTAATAATGTCGAAAATTGACATTATTCACCCCTTTTTTTGATAGCGAAATTCAAAATGTAGTATTATAGTTGTTTTCGTTAGAAAATACTATTTTAACTACTGTAAGCTTATAATAGGAGTTTGAGACTCTATATTGTGATACAATTGTATATTACACGTGTTTTTCATAGTCTCTTGTAAATTGTAGTGTTATATCATAAATAGAAGGAATTTAAATTATGATAATGCTTTATACCCTCAAACTGTGTTCTTTTCAATGATTTTAGCTAGTTATCGGTGATATATAGCTGTTTTTCTACAAATTGAAGCATACAATCCTTTTTTTAGAATAATTTGCACCTATAAGTAGCTTACATTACATTAAGCTAATAAATAGAAGAGTAAGAGGTTATTTATTGTGATATAACGGTATATTGCAAGCTTTTTTCATAGTTTCTTGTAAACTGTAGCGTTATTGTATATATACAAGTAGTTTTACTTATCATATTGCTATAAACCCATAAAATGTAGTTTTTCAATGATTTTAGCAAGTTATCAGTGAAGAGTTGTTTTTTTCTACAAATTTAAGTATATTTCTTTATATCTGTAGCTAAATAGCTTTTGATATTTGCTACAACTAAATTTTACAATATTAATAGCTAAAAATATGTATTTTTCATGAAATTTAGGTATCAATTTCATTCCTAAAAACAATGTTTTTTCAAGTATTTTAATGTATTTTTGAAGGGCTACAAAATATCGAAATTTGACATTATTAAGCATTTTTACACAATTATATTTTACCATATAACAGAGCTTATATAAACAGCTTAAAATATGTATTTTTCATGAAATTTAGGTATTAATTTTAATCTTAAAAACAACCTTTTTTCAAGTGTTTTAATATATTTTTGAAAGGCTTAATAATGTCGAAAATTGACATTATTCACCCCTTTTTTTGATAGCGAAATTCAAAATGTAGTATTATAGTTGTTTTCGTTAGAAAATACTATTTTAACTACTGTAAGCTTATAATAGGAGTTTGAGACTCTATATTGTGTTACAATTATATATTACACGTGTTTTTCATAGTCTCTTGAAAATTGTAGTGTTATATCATAAATAGAAGGAATTTACGTTACGATAATGCTTTATACCCTCAAAATGTGTTCTTTTCAATGATTTTATCTAGTTATAGGTGATATATAGCTGTTTTTCTACAAATTGAAGCATACTATCCTTTTTTTTAGAATAGTTTGCACCTATAAGTAGCTTACATTACATTAAGCTATAAAATAGAAGAGTAAGAGGTTATTTATTGTGATATAACGGTATATTTCAAGCGTTTTTCATAGTTTCTTGTAAACTGTAGCGTTATTGTATATATACAAGTAGTTTTACTTATCATATTGCTATATACCCATAAAATGTAGTTTTTCAATGATTTTAGCTAGTTATCAGTGAAGAGCTGTTTTTTTTCTATAAATTGAAGTATATTCCTTGATCGGTAGCTAAATAGTTTTTGATATTTGCTACAACTATATTTAACAAAATTAATAGCTAAAAATATGTATTTTTTATGAAATTTAGGTATCAATTTTAATCTTAAAGACAATGTTTTTTCAAGTATTTTAATGTATTTTTGAAAGGCTAAAAAATGTCGAAATTTGACATTATTAAGCACTTTTACACAACTATATTTTACAATATTATGAGCTAAAAAAATGTATTTTTCATGAAATTTAGGTATCAATTTTAATCTTAAAAACAACATTTTTTCATGTATTTTAATGTATTTTTGAAGGGCTAAAAAATGTCGAAATTTGACATTATTCAGCACTTTTACACAATTATATTTTACAATATTATGAGCTTAAAATATGTATTTTTCATGAAATTTAGGTATTAATTTTAATCTTAAAAACAACCTTTTTTCAAGTGTTTAAATATATTTTGACAGGCTTAATAATGTCGAAAATTGACATTATTCACCCCTTTTTTTGATAGCGAAATTCAAAATGTAGTATTATAGTTGTTTTCGTTAGAAAATGCTATTATAACTACTGTAAGCTTATAATAGTAGTTTGAGACTCTATATTGTGATACAATTGTATATTACACGTGTTTTCCATAGTCTCTTGTAAATTGTAGTGTTATATCATAAATAGAAGGAATTTACCTTACGATAATGCTTTATACCCTCAAAATGTGTTCTTTTCAATGATTTTAGCTAGTTATCGGTGATATATAGCTGTTTTTCTACAAATTGAAGCATACAATCCTTTTTTTAGAATAATTTGCACCTATAAGTAGCTATTTATAATATATAATATATTATAATATAATGTTACATTAAGCTATAAAATAGAGGAATAAGAGCTTATTTATTGTGATATAACGGTATATTTCCAGCGTTTTTCATAGTTTCTTGTAAACTGTAGCGTTATTGTATATATACAAGTAGTTCTACTTATCATATTGCTATATACACATAAAATGTAGTTTTTCAATGATTTTAGCTAGTTATCAGTGAAGAGCTGTTTTTTTCTATAAATTGAAGTATATTCCTTTATATCGGTAGCTAAATACTTTTTTATATTTGCTACAACTATATTTTACAAAATTAATATCTATAAATATGCATTTTTTATGAAATTTAGGTATCAATTTTAATCTTAAAAACAACGTTTTTTCAAGTATTTTAATGTATTTTTGAAAGGCTAAAAAATGTCGAAATTGATTAAGTACTTTTACACCACTATATTTTACATTATTATGAGCTTAAAATATGTATTTTTCATGATATTTAGGTATCAATTTTAATCTTAAAAACAATGATATTGGAAGTATTTTAATGTATTTTTGAAGGGCTAAAAAATGTTGAAATTTGACATTATTAAGCACTTTTACACAACTATATTTTACAATATTATGAGCTAAAAATATGTATTTCTCATGAAATTTAGGTATCAATTTTAATCTTAAAAACAACATTTTTTCAAGTATTTTAATGTATTTTTGAAGGGCTAGAAAATGTCAAAATTTGACATTATACAGCAAATTTACACAATTATATTTTACAATATTATGAGCTTAAAATATGTATATTTCATGAAATTTAGGTATTAATTTTCCTTTTTCTGATAGAGAATCTCAAAATGTGGTATTATAGTTGTTTTCGGTAGAAAATGCTATTTTAAACTACTGTACGCTTATAATAGGAGTTTGAGACTCTATATTGTGATACAAAATTATATTACACGTGTTTTTCATAGTCTCATGTAAATTGTAGTGTTATACCATAAAAGAAGAATTTACCCTTATGATAAGTTTTATACCCCTCAAAAAGTGTTCTTGTCAATGATTTAGCTAGTATCGGTGATAATAGCGTTTTTTCTACAAATGAAGCATACAATCCGTTTTTTTAGAATAATTTGATCCACCTTATAAGTAGCTTACATACATTAAGATATAAGATAGAAGATGTAAGAAGGGAGTTATTGTGATATAACGGGTATATGCAAAAGCGGTTTCATAGTTTCTTGTAAACTGTAGCGTAGGTAGATATACAGTAGTTTTACTATCACATTGCTATAAACCGCTTTTTCAAACTGTAGTTTCCCATGATTTTAGCTAGTTATCAGTGAGAGATGTTTTTTTCTACACAAATTGAAGTATATTCCTTTATATCGGCTATGCTAATAGCTTTTGCTATTTGCTACAATTTTAATAGCTTAAAATATTTGTATCACTAGGTGATATTATTCATTCATTTGTTTGCGAGGAGCTGCGCTTCGCGGTCGAGTGTCTAGTGACGTGGCCATTATTGGAACACTTGACCTGGCGAGTGCGAGGAGAGTGTGGCTCAACTCTTACATTGTTTTTGTGGAAACGGACATAAGGGGGTGTAGACAGGACTTGTGGTGTCTCCACGCCCCCTTCCCTTACTTCATGGATTTCTAGTGACGAAGGATTACTGGCGGTTACCGACCGCGAGGATTCGTGCAAACGAGAGGAGCTCGTGTTGTGAGATTTGTTAATTTCTGTGTCTATTATTCTATTGTTGTTGGACTTGTTATTTTGGTGGTGTACTAAGATATAGTGATTTTGGTAATATGTGAGTTCATGAGGCAAGTGTTGTTAAGTTATGGTAGTTAAATAATTTTTGGATCTTTGACTAGTGATTCATACTTTTTAAGTTTTATTGTTCGGTGTTTCTCGACTGCTTGTTAGTCCATACCTAGCTGCAGATCGAAGCGATTGGAGAATAAATGTGCTACGGGTACTGGTGTTGCACATACACTCGGCCACACTTCGATAAACAAATCGACGAGATGACGGGGACTAAGGATGAGCAGTGGCGGCCCTCGCAAAACAACGTGGCGATTGCGAAAGACAAAGTTACACGGCAAGCATGACTATGTTTACGAATTGGTCGATAGGCAGGTCTATTGAAATGTTGGAATGAAAACTTACGGTGAGGGAAGTGACGCCTCCTTAAGGACCGTTAGAGACTATTCATGAATGGAATGGGACGTCTGACTGATGAAAGTGTAATAGAGGAGGCGGAAACATTATATCTCTGGGGTAGAAAGACGGTGAAGGAGTGTTTGAGCAAGATTTACAGACGTAAATGCAAGGAAAGTGAGAGTTATAAATGAAAGTCAAAGTAAAGGCATTAGAAACCCCAAAATTTACTGGAGATATAAGAAGTATCCAGGCTTTAAAGACGATTTTATCCGCATCATAGAAAAGCATTAGGGCAGGGACCCCTGGGCATTAAAACAGAGTATCAGGGACGACGCTCTCTAAAGTGCAATAGCGGGGTGCAATAACGACTACGACCAATGTTGTTAAGCGTCTTGATGATCAATAGGGTAATCCCCGGAAGAATCGGTGATGTCGGTGATTAGTGAATTGAAAGCACTGAATGTCATTGATGCAGGAGACAATAAAGGGGTTCATCAAATGGCGGGGGAAGTGGAGCAGTGTTGTGGACTTAAAAAGAGTAAGCCTGCAATCGGAAATGAATACTGCTCATGTCGTAGAGCTGGGAGAGAGATCTTTACCGGCGTTACAGAAAAGAGAATGGGGCATGGAAAATCTGTGTGAACTACCCTAACTGATAACACGTCCCAGCATTGTTGGAATTCTATGGAGAGGAGAAACAAGCTTAGAATACATGGACTCTATGTTAGGTGTAGTACTGGTCACTAGAATGTCAAAGTTTAACGGGTGATTCGGAGAGGAATGAAACACACGATCATAATATTTGGACGCTATTAAGGAGATCCAAATAAACCAGATAACAAGAAACCGGCAATTTGAGAAAACATATAGTACATTGAATGAGGCGGTGAGGAAAATCGGCACAGGAAAACCAATCTATGGATAATAAAATGCTGGCTGCATACACGGCATGAAACAATATCACGAATGTGACGGATTCAAGGCATAAACAAGCAACGAGGCTGAGGCAGTCAAATCCAGGGGATATGGTTTCAAGTGTATTGAAGGTAGTCACATGGCAAGAAATGTGGTAGGTACGCAGTGCGGGGTGAAAATCAATGGCGGGGCTTGCACAAGATTCCATCATCCCTTACTGCATGATGCCTTGAGTCAAAAAAACTATGACACTTCAACATCTATAGCTGTAAAGGGAAACTAGGACTTGTTAGCGATAGGTAAGGACATTGCGGTGGGCGACCTATGTCAATTCTGTATGATCAGCTCAGATTGTTACCCTCATACGCCATCAAAGGGCGCGTGAATTGGCATAGAGGGGAAAAAGATTCACTATGACGATGGTTAAAGATCTGGAACAAATGCCAAAAGATATTTTCTTACAAAGGAAATGTAATTCCCTTGAGGATAAGGATGGTATACATAGTGTGAATTAAAGGCAGATAGGAATGATGAAATTTCAATAATATTGATAAGCTTGAAATATCTAGTATAGCATCAGTTATGAAGGTATCTCAGTTGAAGAGTTAAGGAGGGCTGCGAGGCATATTGACATTCTGATGGCGTTATTATTGTGAGCTCTTACCTGAGGTGGTGCAAACAAGGGGTAAATTTACAGTTGTAGAACACATTTGGATACTGGTATACGTGGCTCATTCCCCGACTTGTGGTACTTGTGAGTTCATATTACCATCGGGACCCATCATATCGCAGGGATCAATTCCAAGGTGGATCAGTTATAGATTGATGTAAAGGTGAGTTAAAAACACCAGTTGAATGAATTCTTACTACCTGAAAATGATACGGGAACAGAATGCACCAAAATGTCCCAAGTGTTTATGTACAAAACTGTCCAGATCGAACATCGTATGAAGATGAAGAGAATTAGCCTTTGAGAAATGATAAACATATAATTGGAGAAAAGGGATTGGGTTGTCTCATTACGCCATGAGCTGAAGGATCCCGATGAGTTGAAAAACAATGTGAGGGTGGCCTATTGCCCGGAGAAGTTCTCGAGGTTAGGCTAAGGAAACTGGCCCCTGGGGTCCTGATTATACACAAAAAGTATCAGAGTGAAAATTGATGATATGAAAGGATAGGAGACGTTGGCTAGGAAACTCAGTAAGGAGGAGATACAATTTTATAAAGGTCCCGTTCATTACCTCCATCACACGAAATACCTCAATCTACCTCGCTTTTAAAACAGGGATCCACGTCCACACACCTCCGCATTGTTGTCAATAATCAAGCCAAAATACATGGGACAGTGTTTGAATGACTGGGTGGGCTAAGGGTCCGAATGTTGTTAACAACTTGTGGAGTTGTGACAAGATCAGGACAGGATCAGTGGACAGCCGCAGGAGACATTGGGAAAATGTATCATTTTGTGAAAAAATGGGCAATAAGACCGTGCTAGACATCATAGATTTGTATGGCGGGATATGAAACGGAAAAGGAACCTGACATTATATACTAACATCATTTACATTCGGAGAACAAGTGTACTGAGGCATTGCCACGCTAGCAAGAGGAAAAATGCAGGGAAAATGTAATAAAGATGAGTTTCCCAAGGTGGAATCAAATGCATAAAACAGGGACTCCTATGTGGAATGGACATACTCTTATCAAACTGAAAGTGGCGAAGGGATATTGGAGATATGATAAAACGTGTTGGAGAACAGTCTAAAGCAATGGGGATTCCACAGAAAACACTGGATTGTGAGTGAAAATATCAATCATGATAGTGGGATATCTGGATTCAGAAGAGAGGAAGGTATTGGGTGTGCAGAGGGGAGACTAGAAAAGACCTGTCCTATATAAGATTAGAATAATACACTTCTTCTCGTAAAATGAGGGAAGATACGACGTGAGTCAAGACATGAGCCGTGAGGACTGGGAAAATAGCTTCCTTCAACCTTGACGCGTAGGAGATATTAAGCCAAATAGCTTCATTACGACCCGTTAGGTCTGGTATTACCTGAAAACTGTAAAAGGCTCCTAAGATAGGATGAGGAGAACTCGTCAGTCAGGTCGAGACACAACGCGGGAAACAAGTGATCAAGGAGATCGACGTAGGGGATGGACGAACACTTCCCAGGAGGACTACGAACAGTGGACGAATTTTTGTGTTTGGTGACTTGTTGACATAGAGTATTTAGATTCCAGAGATGTTGAAACCCAGGAGGCTACAGGGAACCCTACACAGTCATGTTTTCGGATGGTGGTTCTCTAGCTTATGGCGCTGTGCGTATGTTAGGTGGGAGTTAGAAGGAGGAGGGGACTCTGTCACCTAATTGCCGCAAAGAATAGGATAGCACCTACACGTCAGATAACTATCCGCGTTAGAACTCTGGTGGGCAGTATTAGCTACACGACTACGGAGAACCATTGAGAAAGAAGTTGACTAGGGAGTTCAACTCTAGTCTTTTCCCTATGTCCCCCCGATTCTATGATTGTCCGCTCACAGATTCAAAGGAAACTTATGGGTCAACAATCGTTGCCACGAGATGTCAGAAATCCAAAACAAAGTCAAACCTAAGTGAATGGTGGTGGGTTGAGGACTAGCAGGAATTACAGCCAGACATGGTACCAGCCATGCCGCCATGAATAGATTAGGAACAGATTCCATGTGGCAAAGGGCCCCAAGTTCAGGTCATACCAATATATCAAGGCCATCACCCAAATCCAATGGAAAACTGACGTTACCAGGACAAAAATTGGGTAACATGAACTGTAGTACATGAAGGGAGGTGAAAAAGGATCTGAATGTGATTTTTATGACTCCTTGACTGCCTATTTATCTTCTTTTTCCTATATCTATGAACTAGAATAGAAAAGTACAACAACTGATAATAAATTATGAGGGAGTACCTGTTCGACTAATGAAAGCAATAAAAATGAAGTCATTCAGAGGTATGTGATTGGAACTACTTGCAGACGATCTGGGCACAGCCCGAACCTTATGTATTTCGTGAGATCAGAAGCATATTGGTAGTTGGAAGGTGAGGTTTAAAGAGATTGGCAATGAGCGTAATGGCATATAATGGTGGCCAAGGATTGCCACAGTGGGATAAAGATGAATTGGAATCAGGAGGCATTTGTATATATACCGACGCTCATAGCTTGCACCAGACTGTATATCGGCCATATTCACAATCTTGATCATGGTGGAGCATTGAGTCTACACTGGCTAAATACAAACAAGATTTTGGGTCCCCAAAGCGCGCAAAATCATAAACCTTGAAATCCAGATGCATACTTGAGAAAAATGGCAGAAGTAAAGCGCGAAGAACAATGTATTGGGACAAGTTGATCGAGGAGCGAATGAAGCAATCGCCACCGTTTTACCACACCTGCTCTGGAATCTGTTCCGGGCACGTTTACTATAAGAGATAGGTGAAGCGTATAGGGACACGCCGAAAGCATTTGGAATAATTTTCACATGTCTTGTGTACCAGGGCTGTGCATCTCGAACCTGCTGAAGGCTATAGACCCCAGACTTTCTGCCCTCTGAGAAGGTTTAAAGCCAATTATCGGGGATTCCCTCCCACTATCCACTCGGATAAGGCACACCAATTAGTGGCAGTAGTAAGGTGTTACAAAGGCATAGTCAGAAGTGGGAGCATGGGAGAAAACTAGCTTTGAACGCACGAGGAATGAGATGGCATTTCAATAAAGCTGCTGAGGCACCGTGGTATAAGGTTGTTGTGGAGTCTTGATTAGGCTGCGTGAAGTCAAGATTAACTTGTGTATTGGCGACTCGTTCTTACATTTGGTGAGTTGCAAACAATGTTCTAAGAAGTGCTAGTTTATTGAACGAGCGCCCCATGCGGGTCAAACCATGGCAACTGCATTGACTTTAGGTAGCGATCTGTGTCCTAATGAGTTGCCTAATTGGCAGAGCAAGTGGTGAGAGTTCCTAGTGGAAAATTTGAATGTTAAAAGAGGACCCGAATAAGAGAATCAGTTTCATTAGTGAAATTCGTTAAAAATTAATGGTTCTGAAAGAAGTGGCAACGCGATTACTCCCGGGACTATTGTGGCGTACGACCTAGTGGCACGCTTCAAAGAGGACTGTTCAAGTCGGGGATATAGTATTGATCAAGATAGCAACGCTGTCAGGGGCGGTGTGGAAATTAGTCTTCAGTCATACAAGAAAACCCGGCCGTGATGGCGTTGTGAGGAAGGTTAAGTTAAGGTAACAAGTATCAAGAGCTGTGGCGTGCATATATGGGGGGGAAAGCTGACAAAACAATGTGTCCGCTCTTCTGGCCCCCGACCAACAGACATTGCTTGTGCTGATTCCTGTGGAAGAGCACTAGGGATGCAGTTTAGTCTTGCCCTCTTTTGTTTAATATTTTATGATAAACCACAGGTTATTTGGTGGAAGGTTTTTTTGTATTGTAAGTTAGTTATTATTATTATGTGTTATATTGTGTTGGGCAGGGTTTATTGCATGTGTAGGTACGTTTATGGTATGTGCATTAGGGCGCACGTCCGTCGTATTTTTTTGTATTTTCGGGTGTGTGGCGGAGTGTATGCACTATGGGATATTTATTCATCTCATTTTGTATGCGAGGCGGCATGGCGCTTCGCGTCTCGTAGTGTCCACAGTTACGGGCATTATTGGCACATTGACTGGCCGTGTCGAGGAGAGTTTGGCGCACTCCTACATGCTGGTTTGGGGAAACGGACATAAGGGGGGTGTAGACAGGACTGAGTGGGGTCTCCACTCGCCCCCTTCACTACTCCATGGATTTCCGTAGTGACGAAGAATTACTGGCTGTTACCGACCGGCCGAGGTATTGTGCAAACGAGAGGGCTAGTGTATGTGAGTATTTGTCCATTTTCTGATGTCTATTATTCTATGTTGTTGGACTGTTATTTGGTTGGGGGTATAAGTATAGGTGATTTGGATATATGTGAGTTCAAGAGGCAAGGATTGTTTAAGTTTATGGTAGGTTAATAATTGGTTTTACGGATCTTAGAATAGGATTCATACTTGTTAAAGTGTTATGTTCGTGTTGTCTCGGACTGCTTGTTAGTCCTATACTTATGCTTGCAGATCGCGAAGCGATTGGATGAATAAATGTGCTACGGGATAATGGTGTTTGACCATATCACTCGGCAAAATAGGTTATTTTTTATGAAATTTAGGTACAATTCTAATCTTAAATAACAACGTTTTTTCAAGTAGATAAATGTATTTGTGAGAAGACTAAAAATGTCGAAATTTGACTGTATTAAGCCACTTTTACACGACTATATTTTACATTATATATGTAGCTTAAAATATGTATTTTTCATGAAATTGAGGTTATCAATATAATCTTAAAAACAACGTTTTTTCAAAGTGTTTTAATGTATTTTTGAATGGCTAAAAATGTCGAAAATTGAACATTTTTCAGCACTTTTAAAGAACAGATTTTACAATATGATTAGCTTAAAATATGTATTTTCATGAAATTTAGGTATCAAGTGTAATCTTAAAAAACAACGTTTGTCAAAATGTTTATTGTATATTTTTGAAGGGTTAAGAAATGTGAAAATTGACATTATTCAGACCCTTTTTTTGATAGAGAAATTCAAAATGTGGTCATTAAAGTTGCTTTCGTTAGAATTAGAAAATGATATTAGTTTAAATACTGTAAGCTTATAATAGGAGTTTGAGACTCTCGTATTGTGATACAATTGTATATACACGTATTTTCATAGGTGTCTGTCTATTTTTAGTGTTATATCAGAAATAGAACGAATTTTAACGTCATGATAATGCATTTATACCCTCAAAGAATGTGTTCTTTCAATGATTTGCTAGGTATACGGTGATATATAGCTGTTTCCTACAAATTCATAGTATACCAATCCTTTTTTTTAGAATAATTTGCCAACCTATACGTAGCTTACATTACATAGCTAATAATAAATAGAGAGTAAGAAGGTTATTATTGTTACTAAAGAGGGTATTTTCGCAAGCACGTTTTTCATAAATTCTTGTAAACTTTAGGCGTTATTGTATTATATACAAGTAATTTGATTAATCTATTGCTTTAATAAACAATAAAATTTAGTGTTTCAATGATTTAGAAGTTATAAGTGAAGAGTTTTCTTTTTCTAAAATGAAGTAATTCTTAATATCTGAGCTAAATAGCTTGTGATATTTGCTACAACTATATTTACAAAATTAATAGCTAAAAATATGTTATGTTTCATGAAATTTACCATCAATTTTTAGCTTAAAAAACAATGTTTTTTCAAGTATTTTAATGTATTTTTGAAGGGCTAAAAAATGTTGATATTTGACATTATTAAGCACTTTTACACAATAATATTTTACAATATTATGAGCTAAAAATATGTATTTTTCATGAAATTTATGTATCAATTTTAATCTTATGAACAACGTTTTTTCATGTATTTTAATGTATTTTTGCAGGGCTAAAAAATGTCACCATTTGACATTATTCAGCACTTTTACACAATTATATTTTACAATATTATGAGCTTAAAATATTTATTTTTCATGAACTTTAATTATGAATTTTAATCTTAAAAACAAAGTTTTTTCAAGTATTTTAATGTATTTTTGAGAGGCAAAAAAATGTCGAAAATTGACTTTATGCGGCCCTTTTTTGATAGGCAATTCAAAATGTATTATTATAGTTGTTTTCGTTAGAAAATGCTATTTTAACTACTGTAAACTTATAATAGGAGTTTGAGACTCTATATTGAGATACAATTGTATATTACACGTGTTTTTCATAGTCTCTTGTAAATTGTAGTGTTATATCATAAATAGAAGGAATTTAAATTATGATAATGCTTTATACCCTCAAACTGTGTTCTTTTCAATGATTTTAGCTAGTTATCGGTGATATATAGCTGTTTTTCTACAAATTGAAGCATACAATCCTTTTTTTAGAATAATTTGCACCTATAAGTAGCTTACATTACATTAAGATATAAAATATAAGAGTAAGAGGTTATTTATTGTGATATAACGGTATATTACAAGCGTTTTTCATAGTTTCTTGGAAACTGTAGCGTTATTGTGCAAGTAGTTTTACTTATCATATTGCTATAAACCCATAAAATGTTGTTTTTCAATGATTGGATATATCATTGGCTAGTTATCAGTGATGAGCTGTTTTCTTCTACAAATTGAAGTATATTCCTTAATATCGGTAGCTAAATAGCTTTTCATATTTGCTACAACTATGTTTTACAAAATCAATAGCTAAAAATATGTATTTTTTATGAAAAATTAGGTATCAATTTTAATCTTAAAAACAACGTTTTTTCAAGTATTATAATGTATTTATGAAAGGCTAAAAAATGTCGAAATTTGACAATATTAAGCACTTTTACACGACTATATTATACAATATTATGAGCTTTAAATATGTATTTTTCATGAAATTTAGGTATCAATTTCAATCTTATAAACAACATTTTTTCAAGTGTTTTAATGTATTTTTGAAAGGCTAAAAAATGTAGAAAATTGACATTATTCAGCACTTATAAACAACTATATTTTACAATATTATGAGCTTAAAATATATATTTTTCATGAAATTTAGGTATCAATTTTAATCTTAAAAACAACATTTTTTCAAGTGTTTTAATGTATTTTTGAAAGGTTAAGAAATGTCGAAAATTGAAATTATTTAGTCCTTTTTCTGATAGAGAATTTCGAAATGTGGTATTATAGTTGTTTTCGTTAGAAAATGCTATTTTAAGCTACTGTAAGCTTAGAATAGGAGTTTGAGACTATATTGTGATACAATTGTATATTACACGTGTTTTTCATAGTTTCTTGTATATTGTAGTGTTATATCATAAATAGAAGGAATTTAACTTATGATAATGCTCTATACCCTCAAAATGTGTTCTTTTCAATGATTTTAGCTAGTTATCGGTGATATATAGCTGTTTTCCTGCTAATTGAAGTATACAATCTTTTTTTAAGAATAATTTTTACCTATAAGTAGCTTACATTACATTAAGCTAATATATAGAGGAGAAAGAGGTTATTTATTGTGATAAAACGGTATATTGCAAGCATTTTTCATAGTTTCTTGTAAACTGTAGCGTTATTGTATATATACAAGTAGTTTTACTTATCATATTGCTATAAACACATAAAATTTTGTGTTTTCAATGATTTTAGCAAGTTATCAGTGAAGTTTTTTTTCTTCTACAAATTGAAGTATATTTCTTAATATCTGTAGCTAAATAGCTTTTGATATTTGCTACAACTATATTTTACAAAATTAATAGCTAACATATGCATTTTTCATGAAATCTAGGCATCAATTTTAATCTTAAAAACAACGTTTTTTCAAGTGTTTTAATGTATTTTTGAAATGCTAAGAAATGTCGAAAATTGACATTATTCAGTCCTTTTTCTGATAGAGAAATTCAAAATGTGGTATTATAGTTGTTTTCGTTAGAAAATGCTATTTTAAACTACTGTAAGCTTAGAATAGGAGTTTGAGACTCTATATTGTGATACAATTGTATATTACACGTGTTTTTCATAGTTTCTTGTATATTGTAGTGTTATATCACAAATGGAAGTAATTTAACTTATGATAATGTTTTATACCCTCAAAATGTGTTCTTTTCAATGATTTTAACTAGTTATCGGTGATATATAGCTGTTTTCCTACTAATTGAAGTATACAATAATTTTTTAAGAATAATTTGCACCTATAAGTAGCTTACATTACATTAAGCTAATATATAGAAGAGTAAGAGGCTATTTATTGTGATAAAACAGTATAATGCAAGCGTTTTTCATAGTTTCTTGTAAACTGTAGCGTTATTGTATATATACAAGTAATTTTACTTATCATATTACTATAAACACATAAAATTTAGTGTTTTCAATGATTTTAGCAAGTTGTCAGTGAAGAATTCTTTTTCTTCTACAAATTGAAGTATATTTCTTAATATCTGTAGCTAAATAGCTTTTGATATTTGCTACAACTATATTTTACAAAATTAATAGCTAAAATATGTATTTTTCATGAAATTTAGGCATCAATTTTTATCCCAAAAATAAAGTTTTTTCAAGTATTTTAATGTATTTTTGAAAGGCTAAAAAATGTCGAAATTTGACTTTATTAAGCACTTTTACACAACTATATTTTACAATATTATGAGCTAGAAATATGTATTTTTCATGAAATTTAGGTATCAATTTTAATCTTAAAAACAATGTTTTTTCAAGTATTTTAATGTATTTTTGAAAGACTAAAAAATGTCGAAATTTGACATTATGCAGCACTTTTACACAATTATATTTTACAATATTATGAGCTTAAAATATGTATTTTTCATGAAATTTAGGTATTAATTTTAATCTTAAAAACAACGTTTTTTCAAGTGTGTTAATGTATTTTTGAAAGGCAAAAAAATGTCGAAAATTGACATTATTCAGCCCTTTTTTTGATAGCGAAATTCAAAATGTCGTATTATAGTTGTTTTCGTTAGAAAATGCTATTTTAACTACTGTAAGCTTATAATAGGAGTTTGACACTCTATATTGTGATACAATTGTATATTACACGTGTTTTTCATAGTCTCTTGTAAATTGTAGTGTTATATCATAAATAGAAGGAATTTACCCTACGATAATGCTTCATACCCTCAAAGTGTGTTCTTTTCAATGATTTTAGCTAGTTATCAGTGATATATAGCTGTTTTTCTACAATTTGAAGTATACAATCCTTTTTTTAGAATAATTTGCACCTATAAGTAGCTTACATTACATTAAGCTATAAAATAGAAGAGTAAGAGGTTATTTATTGTGATATAACGGTATATTACAAGCGTTTTTCATAGTTTCTTGTAAACTGTAGCGTTATTGTACAAGTAGTTTTACTTATCATATTGCTATAAGCCCATAAAATGTTGTTTTTCAATGATTATAGCTAGTTATCAGTGAAGAGCTGTTTTTTTCTACAAATTGAAGTATATATCTTTATATCGGTAGCTAAATAGCTTTTCATATTTGTTACATCTATATTTTACAAAATTAATAGCTAAAAATATGTATTTTTTTATGAAAAATTAGGTTTCAATTTTAATCTTAAAAACAACGTTTTTTCAAGTATAATAATTTATTTTTGCAAGGCTAAAATATGACAAAATTTGACATTATTAAGCACTTTTACACGACTATATTTTACAATATTATTTGCTAAAAATATGTATTTTTCATGAAATTTAGGTATCAATTTTAATCTTAAAAACAACGTTTTTTCAAGTATTTTAATGTATTTTTGAAGGGCTAAAAAATGCCGAAATTTGACATTATTCAGCACTTTTACACAATTATATTTTACAATATTATGAGCTTAAAATATGTATTTTTCATGAAATTTAGGTATTAATTTTAATCTTAAAAACAACGTTTTTTAAAGTGTTTTAATGTATTTTTGAGAGGCAAAAAAATGTTGAAAATTGACATTATTCAGCCCTTTTTTTGATGGCGAAATTGAAAATGTAGTATTATAGTTGTTTTCGTTAGAAAATGCTATTTTAACTGCTATAAGCTTATAATAGCAATTTGACACTCTATATTGTGATACAATTGTATGTTACACGTGTTTTCATAGTCTCTTGTAAATTGTAGTGTTATATCATAAATAGAAGGAATTTACCATAAGATAATGCTTTATCCCCTCAAAATGTGTTCTTTTCAATGATTTTAGCTAGTTATCGGTGATATATAGCTGTTTTTCTACAAATTGAAGCATACAATCCTTTTTTTTAGAATAATTTGCACCTATAAGTAGCTTACATTACATTAAGCTATAAAATAGAAGAGTAGGAGGTTATTTATTGTGATATAACGGTATTATACAAGCGTTTTTCATAGTTTCTTGTAAACTGTAGCCTTATTGTACAGGTAGTTTTACTTTTCATATTGCTATAAACCCATAAAATGTTGTTTCTCAATGATTTTAGCTAGTTATCAGTGAAGAGCTGTTTTCTTCTACTAATTGAAGTATATTCCTTTATATCGGTAGCTAAATAGCTTTTCATATTTGCTACAACTATATTTTACAAAATTAATAGCTAAAAATATGTATTTTTCTATGAAAAATTAGGTATCAATTTTAATCCTAAAAACAACGTTTTTTGAAGTATTATAATGTATTTATGAAAGGCTAAAAAATGTCGAAATATGACATTATTAAGCACTTTTACACACTTATATTATACAATATTATGAGCTTGAAATATGTATTTTACATGAAATTTAGGTATCAATTTCAATCTTAAAAATAACGTTTTTTCAAGTGTTTTAAAGTATTTTTGAAAGGCTAAAACATGTCGAAAATTGACATTATTCAGCACTTATAAACAACTATATTTTACAATATTATGAGCTTAAAATATGTATTTTTCATGAAATTTAGGTATCAATTTTAATCTTAAAAACAACGTTTTTTCAAGTGTTTTAGTGTATTTTTGAAGGACTAAGAAATGTCGAAAATTGACATTATTCAGCCCTTTTTTTGATAGAGAAATTCAAAATGTGGTATTATAGTTGTTTTCGTTAGAAAATGCTATTTTAAACTATTGTAATCTTAGAATAGGAGTTTGAGACTCTATATTGTGATACAATTGTATATTACACGTGTTTTTCATAGTTTCTTGTATATTGTAGTGTTATATCATAAATAGAAGGAATTTAACTTATGATAATGTTTTATACCCTCAAAATGTGTTCTTTTCAATGATTTTAACTAGTTATCGGTGATATATAGCTGTTTTCCTACTAATTGAAGTATACAATAATTTTTTAAGAATAATTTGCACCTATAAGTAGCTTACATTACATTAAGCTAATATATAGAAGAGTAAGAGGTTATTTATTGTGATAAAACGGTATAATGCAAGCGTTTTGCATAGTTTCTTGTAAACTGTAGCGTTATTGTATATATACAAGTAATTTTACTTATCATATTACTATAAACACATAAAATTTAGTGTTTTCAATGATTTTAGCAAGTTGTCAGTGAAGAATTTTTTTTCTTCTACAAATTGAAGTATATTTCTTAATATCTGTAGCTAAATAGCTTCTGATATTTGCTACAACTATATTTTACAAAATTAATAGCTAGAATATGTATTTTTCATGAAATTTAGGCATCAATTTTTATCCTAAAAATAAAGTTTTTTCAAGTATTTTAATGTATTTTTGAAAGGCTAAAAAATGTCGAAATTTGACTTTATTAAGCACTTTTACACAAATATATTTTACAATATTATGAGCTAGAAATATGTATTTTTCATGAAATTTAGATATCAATTTTAATCTTAAAAACAATGTTTTTTCAAGTATTTTAATGTATTTTTGAAAGACTAAAAAATGTCGAAAAAACAAGGTTTTTTCAAGTGTTTTAAAGTATTTTTGAAATAAAAAAAATGTCGAAAATTGACATTATTCACCCCTTTTTTTGATAGCGAAATTCAAAATGTAGTATTATAGTTGTTTTCGTTAGAAAATGCTATTTTAACTACTGTAAGCTTATAATAGGAGTTTGAGACTCTATATTGTGATACAATTGTATATTACACGTATTTTTCATTATATGTTGTAAATTGTAGTGTTATATGATAAATAGAAGGATTTACCATAAGATAATGCTATATATCTTCAAAATGTGTTCTTTTCAATGATTTTAGCTAGTTATCGGTGATATATAGCTGTTTTTCTACAAATTGAAGCATACAATCCTTTTTTTAGAATAATTTGCACCTATAAGTAGCTTACATTACATTAAGCTATAAAATAGAGGGTAGGAGGCTATTTATTGTGATATAACGGTATATTGCAAGCGTTTTTCATAGTTTCTTGTAAACTGTAGCGTTATTAAATATATACAAGTAGTTTTACTTATCATATTGCTATAAACCCATAAAATGTTGTTTTTCAATGATTTTAGCTAGTTATCAGTGAAGAGCTGTTTTTTCTACAAATTGAAGTATATTCCTATATATCGGTAGCTAAATAGCTTTTGATATTTGCTACAACTATATTTTACAAAATTAATAGCTAAAAATATGTATTTTTTATGAAAAATTAGGTATCAATTTTAATCTCAAAAACAACGTTTTTTCAAGTATTATAATGTATTTTTGAAAGGCTAAAAAATGTCGAAATTTGACAATATTACGCACTTTTACACGACTATATTATACAATATTATGAGCTTGAAATATGTATTTTTCATGAAATTTAGGTATCAATTTCAATCTTAAAAACAACATTTTTTCAGGTGTTTTAATGTATTTTTGAATAGCTAAAAAATGTCGAAAATTGACATTATTCAGCACTTATAAACAACTATATTTTACAATATTATGAGCTTAAAATATATATTTTTCATGAAATTTAGGTATCAATTTTAATCTTAAAAAGAACGTTTTTTCAAGTGTTTTAGTGTATTTTTGAAGGGCTAAGAAATGTCGAAAATTGAAATTATTTAGTCCTTTTTCTGATAGAGAATTTCGAAATGTGGTATTATAGCTGTTTTCGTTAGAAAATGCTATTTTAAACTACTTTAATTTTAGAATAGGAGTTTGAGACTCTATATTGTGATACAATTGTATATTACACGTGTTTTTCATAGTTTCTTGTATATTGTAGTGTTATATCATAAATAGAAGGAATTTAACTTATGATAATGTTTTATACCCTCAAAACGTGTTCTTTTCAATTATTTTAATTAGTTATCGGTGATATATAGCTGTTTTCTTACTAATTGAAGTATACAATCAATTTTTAGGAATAATTTGCACCTATAAGTAGCTTACATTACATTAAGCTAATATATAGAAGAGAAAGAGATTCTTTATTGTGATAAAACGGTATATTGCAAGCGTTTTTCATAGTTTCTTGTAAACTGTAGCGTTATTGTATATATACATGTTGTTTTACTTATCATATTGCTATAAACACATAAAATTTAGTGTTTTCAATTATTTTAGCAAGTTATCAGTGAAGAGTTTGTTTTTTCTACAAATTGAAGTATATTTCTTAATATCTGTAGCTAAATAGCTTTTGATATTTGCTATAATTATATTTTACAAAATTAATTAATAGCTAAATATGTATTTTTCATGAAATTTAGGCATAAATTTTTATCTTAAAAACAATGTTTTTTCATGTATTTTAATATATTTTTGTAAGGCTAAAAAATGTCGAAATTTGACATTATAAAGCACTTTTACACAACTATATTGTACAATATTATGAGCTAAAAATATGTTTTTTTCATGAAATTTAGGTATCAATTTTAATCTTAAAAACAACGTTTTTAAAAGTATTTTAATGTATTTTTGATGGGCTAAAAAATGTCGAAATTTGACATTATTCAGCACTTTTACACAATTATATTTTACAATATTATGAGCTTAAAATATGTATTTTTCATGAAATTTAGGTATTAATTTTAATCTTAAAAACAACGTTTTTCAAGTGTTTTAATGTATTTTTGAAAGACAAAAAAATGTCGAAAATTTGACATTATTCAACCCTTTTTTTGATAGCGAAATTCAAAATATAGTATTATTGTTGTTTTCGTTAGAAAATGCTATTTTAACTACTGTAAGCTTATAATAGGAGTTTGAGACTCTATATTGTGATACAATTGTATATTACACGTGTTTTTCAGGCTCTTGTAAATTGTAGTGTTATATCATAAATAGCAGGATTTTTTCATAAGAAAGTGCTTTATACCCTCAAAATGTGTTCTTTTCAATGATTTTAGCTAGTTATCGGTGATATATAGCTGTTTTTCTACAAATTGAAGAATACAATCCTTTTTTTAGAATAATTTGCACCTATAACTAGCTTACGTTACATTAAGCTATAAAATAGAAGAGTAAGAGGTTATTTATTGTGATATAACGGTATATTGCAAGCGTTTTTCATAGTTTCTTGTAAACTGTAGCGTTATTGTATATGTACAAGTAGTTTTACTTATCATTTTGCTATAAACACATATAATTTAGTGTTTTCAATGATTTTAATAAGTTATCAGTGAAGAGTTGTTTTTTTCTACAAATTTAAGTATATTTCTTTATATCTGTAGCTAAATAGCTTTTGATATTCGCTACAACTATATTCTACAAAATTAATATCTAAAAATATATATTTTTCGTGAAATTTAGGTATCAATTTTAATCTTAAAAACAATGTTTTTTCAAATATTTTAATGTATTTTTGAAAGGCTTAAAATATGTCAAAATTTGATATTATTCAGCACTTTTACACACACTATATTTTACAATATTATGAGCTTAAAATATATATTTTTCATGAAATTTAGGTATCAATTTTAATCTAAATAACAACATTTTTTCAAGTGTTTTAATGTATTTTTGAAGGGCTAAAAAATGTCGAAAATTGACATTATTCAGCCCTTTATTTGATAGAGAAATTCAAAATATGGTAGTATAGTTGTTTTCGTTAGAAAATGCTATTTTAAACTACTGTAAGCTGATAATAGGCGTTTGAGACTCTATATTGTGATACATTTGTATATTACACGTGTTTTTCATATTTTCTTGTAAATTGTAGTGTTATATCATAATTAGTAGGAATTTAATTTATGATAATGCTTTATACCATCAAAATGTGTTCTTCTCAATGATTTTAGCTAGTTATCGGTGATATATAGCTGTTTTCCTGCAAATAGATGTATACAATTCTTTTTTTTAGAATAATTTGCACCTATAAGTAGCTTATATTACACTAAGCTAATCAATAGAAGAGTAAGAGGTTATTTATTGTGATATAACGGTATATTGCAAGCGTTTTTCATAGTTTCTTGTAAACTGTAGCGTTATTGTATATATTCAAGTAGTTTTACTTATCATATTGCTATAAACCCATAAAAGTTAGTGTTTTTAATGATTTTAGCAAGTTAGCACTGAAGAGTTTTTTTTTTTTACAAATTGTAGTATATTTCTTTATATCTGTACCTAAATAGCTTTTGATATTTGCAAAACTACATTTTACAAAATTAATGGCTAAAAAAATATGTTTTTTTCATGAAATTTAAGTATCAATTTTATTCTTAAAAAACAATGTTTTTTCAGGTATTTTAATGTATTTTTGAAGGGCAAAAAAATGTCGAAATTTGACATTATTCAGCACTTTTAGACAACTATATTATACAATATTCTGAGCTAAAAATATGTATTTTTCATGAAATTTAGGTATCAATTTTAATCTTAAAAACAACGTTTTTTCAAGTATTTTAATGTATTTTTGAGGGGCTAAAAAATGTCGAAATTTGACATTATTCAGCACTTATACACAATTATATTTTTTAATATTATGAGCTAAAAATATGTATTTTTCATGCAATTTAGGTATTAATTTTAATCTTAAAAACAATGTTTTTTCAAGTATTTTAATGTATTTTTGAGGGGCTAAAAAATGTCGAAATTTGACATTATTCAGCACATATACACAATTATATTTTACGAAATTAATAGCTAAAAATATGTATTTTTCATGAAATTTAGGTATCAATTTTAATCTTAAAAACAATGTTTTTTCAAGTATTTTAATGTATTTTTGAAACGCTGAAAAATGTCGAAATATGACATTATTCAGCACTTTTACACAATTATATTTTTCAATATTATGAGCTTAAAATATGTATTTTTCATGAAATTTAGGTATAAATTTTAATCTTAAAAACAACGTTTTTTCAAGTGTTTTTATGTATTTTTGAGGAGCTAAAAAATGTCGAAAATTGACATTATTCAGCCCTTTTTTTGATAGCGAAATTAAAAATGTAGTATTATAGTTGTTTTCGTTAGAATATGCTATTTTAACTACTGTAAGCTTATAATAGGAGTTTGAGACTCTATATTGTGTTACAATTGTATATTACACGTGTTTTTCATAGTTTCTTGTAAGTTGTAGTGTTATATCATAAATAGTAGGAATTTAATTTATGATAATGCTTTATACCCTCAAAATGTGTTCTTCTCAATGATTTTAGCTAGTTATCGGTGATATATAGCTGTTTTCCTACAAATTGAAGTATACAATCCTTTTTTTAGAATAATTTGCGCCTATAAGTAGCTTACATTTAATTAAGCTATAAAATAGACGAGTAAGAGGTTATTTATTGTGATATAACGGTATATTGCAAGCGTTTTTCATAGTGTCTTCTAAACTGTAGCGTTATTGTATATATACAAGTAGTTTTACTTATCGTATTGCTATATACCATATACCTATATACTATATACTATATACTATATACCTATAAAATGTAGTGTTTTCAATGATTATAGCTAGTTATCAGTGAAGAGCTGTTTTTTTCTACAAATTGAAGTATATTCCTTTATATCGGTAGCTAGATAGGATTTGATATTTGCTACAACTATATTTTACAAAATTAATAGCTAAAAATATGTATTTTTTATGAAATTTAGGTACCAATTTTAATCTTAAATACAATTTTTTTCTAGTATTTTAATGTATTTTTGAATGGCTAAAAAATGTCGAAATTTGACTTTATTCAGCACTTTTACACAACTATATTTTTAAATATTATGAGCTTAAAATATGTATTTGTTATGAAAATTAGGTATCAATTTTAATCTTAAAAACAACGTTTTTTCAAATGTTTTAATGTATTTTTGAATAGCAAAAAAATGTCGAAAATTGACTTTATTCAGCCGTTTTTTTGATAGAGAAATTCAAAATGTGGTATTATAGTTGTTTTCGTTAGAAAATGCTATTGTAAACTACTGTAAGCTTATAATAGGAGTTTGAGGCTCTATATTGTGATACAATTGTATATTACACGTGTTTTTCATAGTTTCTTGTAAATTGTAGTGTTATATCATAAATAGTAGGAATTTAACTGATGATAATACTTTATACCTTCAAAATGTGTTCTTTTCAATGATTTCAGCTTGTTATCGGTGATATATAGCTGTTTTCCTACAAATTGAAGTATACAATCCTTTTTTTAGAATAATTTGCACCTATAAGTAGCTTACATTACATTAAGCTAATAAATAGAAGAGTAAGAGGTTATTTATTGTGATTAAACGGTATATTGCAAGCGTTTTTCATAGTTTCTTGTAAACTGTAGCGTTATTGTATATGTACAAGTAATTTTACTTATCATATTGCTATAATCACATAAAATTTAGTGTTTTCAATGATTTTAGCAAGTTATCAGTGAAGAGTTATTTTTTTCTACAAATTGAAGTATATTTCTTTATATCTGTAGCTAAATAGCTTTTGATATTTGCTACAACTATATTTTACAAAATTAATAGCTAAAAATATGTATTTTTCATGAAATTTAGGTATCAATTTTAATCTTATAAACAGTTTTTTTTCAAGTATTTTAATGTATTTTTGAAACGCTAAAAAATGTCGAAATTCGACATTATTCAGCACTTTTACACAACTATATTTTACAAAATTAATAGCTATGAATATGTATTTTTTATGAAATTTAGGTAACAATTTTAATCTTAAAAACAACGTTTTTTCAAGTATTTTAATGTATTTTTGAATGGCTAAAAAATGTCGAAATTTGACTTTATTCAGCACTTTTACACAACTATATTTTTAAATATTATGAGCTTAAAATATGTATTTGTTATGAAATTTAGGTATCAATTTTAATCTTAAAAACAACGTTTTTTCAAGTTTTGTTATGTATTTTTGAAAGGCTAAAAAATGTCGAAAATTGACAATATTCAGCCTTTTTTTTATAGCGAGATTCACAATGTAGTATTATAGTTGTTTTCGTTAGAAAATGCTATTTTAACTACTGTAGGCTTATAATAGGAGTTTGAGACTTTATATTGTGATACAATTGTATATTACACGTGTTTTTCATAGTCTCTTGTAAATTGTAGTGTTATATCATAAATAGAAGGAATTTACCATAAGATAATGCTTTATACCCTCAAAATGTGTTCTTTGAAATGATTTTAGCTAGTTATTGGTGATATATAGCTGTTTTTATACAAATTAAAGCATACAATCCTTTTTTTAGAATAATTTGCACCTATAAGTAGCTTACATTACATTAAGCTATAAAATAGACGAGTAAGAGGTTATTTATTGTGATATAACGGTATATTGCAAGCGTTTTTCATAGTTTCTTGTAAACTGTAGCGTTATTGTATATATACAAGTAGTTTTACTTATCGTATTGCTATATACCCATAAAATGTAGTGTTTTCAATGATTATAGCTAGTTATCAGTGAAGAGCTGTTTTTTTCTACAAATTGAAGTATATTCCTTTATATCGGTAGCTAGATAGGATTTGATATTTGCTACAACTATATTTTACAAAATTAATAGCTAAAGATATATATTTTTTTATGAAATTTAGGTATCAATTTTAATCTTAAAACCAACGTTTTTTCAAGTATTTTAATGTACTTTTGAATGGCAAAAAAATCTCGAAATTTGACTTTATTCAGCACTTTTACACAACTATATTTTTAAATATTATGAGCTTAAAAAATGTAATTTTTTATGAAATTTAGGTATCAATTTTAATCTTAAAAACAACCTTTTTTCAAGTGTCTTAATGTATTTTTGAATGGCTAAAAAATGTCGAAAATTGACTTTATTCAGCCGTTTTTTTGATAGAGAAATTCAAAATGTAGTATTATAGTTTTTTTCGTTAGAAAATGCTATTTTAAACTACTGTAAGCTTGTAATAGGAGTTTGAGACTCTATATTGTGATACAATTGTATATTACACGTGTTTTTCATAGTTTCTTGTAAATTGTAGTGTTATATCATAAATAGTAGGAAATTAACTTATGATAATGCTTTATACCTTCAAAAAGTGTTCTTTTCAATGATTTTAGCTAGTTATCGGTGATATATAGCTGTTTTCCTACTAATTGAAGTATACAATCATTTTTTATGAATAATTTGCACCTATAAGTAGCTTACATTACATTAAGCTAATATATAGAAGAGTAAGAGGTTATTTATTGTGATAAAATATATCATAATTGCAAGCGCATCATAAATATTGCATGCGTTTTTCATAATTTCTTGTAAACTGTAGCGTTATTGTATATATACAAGTAGTTCTACTTATCATATTGCTATAAACACATAAAATTTAGTGCTTTCAATGATTTTAGCAAGTTATCAGTGAAGAGTTTTTTTCTTTCTACAAATTGAAGTATAGTTCTTAATATCTGTAGCTAAATAGCTTTTGATATTTGCTACAACTATATTTTACAAAATTAATAGTTAAAATATGTATTTTTCATGAAATTTAGGCATCAATTTTTATCTTAGAAACAATGTTTTTTCAAGTATTTTAATGTATTTTTGAAAGGCTAAAAATTGTCGAAATTTAACATTCCTAAGCACTTTTACACAACTATATTTTACAATATTATGAGCTAAAAATTTGTATTTTTCATGAAATTTAGGTATCAATTTTAATCTTAAAAACAACGTTTTTTCAAGTATTTTAATGTATTTTTGAAAGGCTAAAAAATGTCAAAATTTGACATTATTTAGCACATTTACGCAATTATATTTTACAATATTATGAGCTTAAAATATGTATTTTTCATGAAATTTAGGGATTAATTTTAATCTTAAAAACAACGTTTTTTCAAGTGTTTTAATGTATTTATGCATGGCTAAAAAATGTCGAAAATTGACATTATTCAGCCCTTTTTTTGATAGCGAAATTCAAAATGTAGTATTATAGTTGTTTTCGTTAGAAAATGCTATTTTAACTACTGTAAGCTTATAATAGGAGTTTGACACTCTATATTGTGATACAATTGTATATTACACGTGTTTTTCATAGTCTCTTGTAAATTGTAGTGTTATATCATAAATAGAAGGAATTTACCTTACGATAATGCTTTATACCCTCAAAATGTGCTCTTTTTAATGATTTTAGCTAGTTATCGGTGATATATAGCTGTTTTTCTACAAATTGAAGCACACAATCCTTTTTTTAGAATAATTTGCACCTATAAGTAGCTTACATTACATTAAGCTATAAAATAGAAGAGTAAGAGGTTATTTATTGTGATATAACGGTTTATTGCAAGCGTTTTTCATAGTTTCTTGTAAACTGTAGCGTTATTGTATATAATATTGTATATAAGCATAAAATAGAAGAGTAAGAGGTTATTTATTGTGATATAACGGTATATTGCAAGCGTTTTTCATAGTTTCTTGTAAACTGTAGCGTTATTGTATATATACAAGTAGTTTTACTTATCATATTCCTATAAACACATAAAATTTAGTGTTTTCAATGATTTTAGCAAGTTATCAGTGAAGAGTTGTTTTTTTTCTACAAATTGAAGTATATTTCTTTATATCTGTAGCTAAATAGCTTTTGATATTTCATACAACTAAATTTTACAATATTAATAGGTAAAAATATGTATTTATCATGAAATTTAGGTATCAATTTTAATCTTAAAAACAATGTTTTTCAAGTATTTTAATGTATTTTTGATAGGCTAAAAAAGGTCGAAATTTGAGCACTTGTTCAGCTCTTTTACACAACTATATTTTACAATATTATGAGATAAAAATATGTATTTTTAATGAAATTTAGGTATCAATTTTAATCTTAAAAACAACATTTTTTCAAGTATTATAATGTATTTTAGAAGGGCTACAAAATGTCGAAATTTGACATTATCAAGCACTTTCACACAATTATATTTTACAATATAAGTATACAATTATATATATATACAATATATAGCTTAAAATATGTATTTTTCATGAAATTTATGTATTAATTTTAATCTTAAAAACAACGTTTTTTCAAGTGTTTTAATGTATTTTTGAAAGGCTAAATAATGTCGAAAATTGACATTATTCCGCCCTTTTTTTGATAGCGAAATTCAAAATGTAGTATTTAGTTGTTTTCGTTAGAAAATGCATTTTAACTACTGTAAGCTTAAAATAGGTGTTTGAGACTCTATATTGTGTTACAATTGTATATTACAAGTGTTTTTATAGTCTCTTGTAAATTGTAGTGTTATATCATAAATAAAGGAATTCACCTTACGATATGCTATATACCCTCAAAATGTGTTCTTTCAATGATTTTAGCTAGTTATCGGTGAATATATAGCTGATTTTCTACAAATTGAACCATACAATCCTTTTTTTAGTATAATTTGCCCCTAGCTTACATTACATTAAGCTATAAAATAGAAGAGTAGGAGGTTATATATTGTGATATAACACTTGCAATTTTTATAACCTATTGAAAGCGTTTTTCATAGATTCTTGTAAAACTGTAGCGTTATTGTATATATACAAGTAGTTTTACTTATCAATTGCTATATACCCACAAAATGTAGTTTTTCAATGATTTTAGCTAGTTATCAGTGAGGAGCTGTTTTTTTCTACAATTGAAGTATATTCCTTTATATCGGTAGCTAAATAGCTTTTGATATTTGCTACAACTATATTTTACAAAATGAATAGCTAAAAATATGTATTTTTTATGAAATTTAGGTATCAATTTAATCTTAAAAACAACGTTTTTTCAAGTATTATAATGTTTTTTAGCAAGGCTAAAAAAATTCGAAATATGACATTATTAAGCACTTTTAAACGCCTATATTTTACAATATTATGAGCTTAAAATATGTATTTTTCATGAAATTTAGGTATCAATTTCAATCTTAAGAACAACGTTTTTTCAAATTTTTTAATGTTTTTGAAGGGCAAAAAAATGTCGAAAATTGACATTATTCAGCCCTTTTTTTGATAGAGAAATTCAAAATGTGGTATTATAGTTGTTTTCGTTAGAAAATGCTATTTTAAACTACTGTAAGCTTAGAATAGAGTTTGAGACTCTATATTGTGATACAATTGTATATTACACGTGTTTTTCATAGTTTCTTGTAGATTGTAGTGTTATACATAAATAGGAGGAATTTAACTTATGATAATGCTTTATACCCTCAAAATGTGTTCTTTCAATGATTTTAGCTAGTTATCGGTGATATATAGCTGTTTTCCTACTAATTGAAGTATACAATAATTTTTTAAGAATAATTTGCACCTATAATTCACTGGTCAACACGATATTTCTGGCAAAAGGTTTTAAAACAAATTCTAACTGAATTTGGGCTGCTGATTACGAATATGAACTCAATTTTTGTCTATCACATCAGGTTTTCGCGATATAGCATTTTCAATTTTGATGAAAATGACTCATCAGCCTATATATCGAAGGTTTCAAGATAAAACACGTGATTTTTAGTAATACATTTTGTATATTATTAATCAAGGAATTACAAAGATTACGAAGTCCATGTACAAGTAAATCAAATATAGTGACAGAATTGAAATATAAAATATAAACAATACATATATATGGTGCACAGATCAATGGCAAGTAGCAGTTATGTGAATTTTTTTTTCTTGGCTGATCTCTGATGTAAAGCTTCTGGGTTGTCTCTCATCAAGCTCCAGCAATAATCCGCCATCATATGTGAGTCCACCGGCCTTGATACCGTTCTTCCATTGTTTTAATGTCCTGATGAAAACGCTCCCCTTGTTCCTCGGTCACATCCCCAAGGTTCTCCGGAAACTTGTCCAAATGGCTGTGTAAATAGTGAACCTTGATACTCATTCTACATCCAAGATCTCGCAGGCTCATTAGTAGCTCTTCCACAATCTCTTCATAGTTGTCTGCTTTCTTATTCCCTAGAAAATTCTTCACCACATACAAAATGCATTCCAAGCTCTTTCTTTTGTCTCATTCATTGATGTGATAAAATTTGGATCTCTCATTAGTGTTCTTATTTGAGGTCCATCAAATATTCCAGCCTTTTTCTTCTCTTCACTAAGACCAGGAAAAGTTGAACATATATAGCTGAAGCATTCTCCACTGTGATCAAGAGCTTTGACGAACTGCTTCATCAATCCAAGTTTTATGTGCAAGGGAGGAAAGACAATCTTCTTCCTATCCACTAGAGGATCATTGATGACATTCTTATCGCCAGATGCCAAACTCTGTCGCTGAGGCCATTCTTTTTTCACCCAATGCTCTGCTATAGCTCTACTGTCCCAGTAACACAGAAAACAGGGGTATTTTGTGTACCCTCCTTGCTGACCTAAAAGAAAGTTAACCATTTTCAAATCGACACAAATTAACCACCCATGAACATGATATTGCAACCTCTCTAGGACAATCTTGATGTTATATTCTTCTTTAAGTTTTACAGAATGACCTATTGGTACAGAGCCATACTTATTTCCATTGTGTAACAGAACACATTTCAAACTTCTTTTGGAACTGTCAATAAAAAGCTCCAATCCCTTGAATCATATGCTAGCAGTCCCATAAAAGAAGTAGCCCTTCTACATCAGTACAATAGACAAGCTGGCCATCTGAATGGAAGTACTTACGCAGTTGCTTCCCCGTTACGATAAAATGAGACACCTGTGCCGGGTTTCAGCATTCGATTCTCTTGCAGTCTTGAAGACAACAGTTCAGCAGACTCTTTTGGTAGATAAAGATCTCTAACCAAATCATTCAAAGCAGACTGAGTAAACAGAATTGGTTTGTCACAATCTTCATCAGATGGCTGAAAAATATCTGTAGTGTCTTCTTCATCAGTGGGAGCAGGTGAGCAGAGATCTGTTCATCATTTTTTTGAAGCTCAGTAAATATTGGTACAGGTATTTCTTCACTATGGGTAACTGGTCGAATAGCTGAAGGGATACTTGGGTATTGCAAATATTTCTTGTTTTTCTTATTGAAACCTTTTTCATTGACAAGGCAGAAATAGCAGTCATCTAAATGATTGCTTGGTTCTCTCCAAACCATAGGCACTCCAAACTTAAGTTTAGCCTTCTTTCCTTGAGACCATGATCTCAAAGTCTCAACACAGGTTTTGCACACTTTGTGAGGAGCCCAATGCTTGTCTTGGTCTCCAAGTGGTACTTTGAAGTACGCAAAATACACGCTCTTAACAAAGTCAGTAATGTTGCGCCTCTGAGTCTTCAGAGTAAAGCTTCCACAGATGTAGCAAAATATATTTGGATCATTTGAGCACTTTCTTCTGTGAGATGTAGAGGCCATCGTTAGAGCAGCAACACCAACTGCGGACAAATAAAAGAAAAGAGTTGTTAGCTACCTGAGTTGTTCCTTGAATTTGCTACCCAACCACCTACACCTTAGGCATTTTTTCACAAAAAAGAAACAACAGGAGAAATACAATAAATAACTCAATTCAATGTAAAATTCAATAATAAAACACTACCTGCGGACGATTGCTGTGCAAGTTGAAATGTGTTTGTTTACTTTCGTATCATAAAGAATGGGAATGTTATGCATGTTCAAAGAAAACGAAGATATTCTCCAGTTTATTGGGAGACTGAATTAAAAATAAACCATATAATCCCGGGCCTTTTGCTACACTACTTAATAGAAGGATAAATTTTTCTCGAAATTCATGAAAATGGAATATATACCTATAGCGCAAAAAACGTGATGTGATAGAGAAAATATAAGATCAGATTTGAATTCAGCACCCTCAAATTAGTTTTAAAACTGTTCTTAAATTCCATGCCAGAACTTTTTTTTTTTTTTTTGTGACCAGTGATATATTAAGTAGCTTACATTACATTAAGATAATATAAAAAAGAGTAAGAGGTTATTTATTGTGATAAAACCGTATATTGCAAGCGTTTTTCATAGTTTCTTGTAAACTGTAGAGTTATTGTATATATACAAGTAGTTTTACTAATCATATTGCTATAAACACATAAAATTTAGTGTTTTCAATGATTTTAGCAAGTTATCAGTGAAGAGTTTTTTTTTTCTACAAATTGAAGTATATTTCTTAATATCTGTAGCTAAATAGCTTTTGATATTTGCTACAACTATATTTTACAAAATTAATACTAAAACATGTATTTTTCATGAAATTTATGCATCAATTTTAATCTTAAAAACAACGTTTTTTCAAGTATTATAATGTATTTTTGAAAGGCTAAAAAAAATCGAAATTTGACATTATTCAGCACTTTTACACAATTATATTTTACAATATTATGAAATTAAAATATGTATTTTTCATGAAATTTAGGTATTAATTTTAATCTTAAAAACAACGTTTTTTCAAGTGTTTTAATGTATTTTTGAAGGGCAATAAAATGTCGAAAATTGACATTATTCAGCCCTTTTTTTGATAGCGAAATTCAAAATGTAGTATTATAGTTGTTTTCGTTAGAAAATGCTATTTTAACTACTGTAAGCTTATAATAGGGGTTTGAGACTCTATATTGTGATACAATTGTATATTACACGTGTTTTTCATTGTCTCTTGTAAATTGTAGTGTTATATCATAAATAGAAGGAATTTACCATAAGGTAATGCTTTATACCCTCAAAATGTGTTCTTTTCAATGATTTTAGCTAGTTATCGGCTGATATATAGCTGTTTTCCTACTAATTGAAGCATATAATATTTTTTTAAGAATAATTTGCACCTATAAGTAGCTTACATTACATTAAGCTAATATATAGAAGAGTAAGAGGTTATCTATTGTGATTAAACGGTATATTGCAAGCGTTTTTCATAGCTTCTTGTAAACTGTAGCGTTATTGTATATATACAAGTAGTTTTACTTATCATATTGCTATAAACCCATAAAAGTTTGTGTTTTTAATGATTTTAGCAAGTTAGCACTGAAGAGTTTTTTTTTTTTACAAATTGAAGTATATTTCTTTATATCTGTACCTAAATAGCTTTTGATATTTGCAAAACTACATTTTACAAAATTAATGGCTAAAAATATGTATTTTTATGAAATTTAGGTATCAATTTTATTCTTAAAAACAATGTTTTTTCAGGTATTTTAATGTATTTTTGAAAGGCAAAAAAATGTAGAAATTTGACATTATTCAGCACTTTTAGACAACTATATTTTACAATATTATGAGCTAAAAATATGTATTTTTCATGAAATTTAGGTATCAATTTTAATCTTAAAAACAACGTTTTTTCAAGTATTTTAATGTATTTTTGCAGGGCTAAAAAATGTCGAAATATGCCATTATTCAGCACTTATACACAATTATATTTTACAATATTATGAGCTTAAAATATGTATTTTTCATGAAATTTAGGTATTAATTTTAATCTTAAAAACAACAATTTTTCAAGTGTTTTAATGTATTTTTGAAAGGCTAAAAAATGTCGAAAATTGACATTATTCAGCCCTTTTTTTGATAGGGAAATTCAAAATGTAGTATTACAGTTGTTTTCGTTAGAAAATGCTATTTTAACTACTGTGAGCTTATAGTAGGAGTTTGAGACTATATTGTGATACAATTGCATATTACATGTGTTTTTCATAGTCTCTTGTAAATTGTAGTGTTATATCATAAATAGAAGCAATTTACCTTACGATAATGCTTTATACCATCAAAATGTGTTCTTTTCAATGATTTTAGCTAGTTATCGGTGATATATAGCTGTTTTTCTACAAATTGAAGCATACAATCCTTTTTATAGAATAATTTGCACCTATAAGTAGCTTACATTAAATTAAGCTATAAAATAGAGGAGTAAGAGGTTATTTATTGTGATATAACGGTATATTGCAAGCTTTTTTCATAGTTTCTTGTAAACTGTAGCGTTATTGTATATATACATGTAGTTTTAAATACCATATTGCTATAAACCCATAAAATGTATTTTTTCAATGATTTTAGCAAGTTATCAGGGAAGAGTTGTTTTTTCTACAAATTGAAGTATTTTCCTTTATATCTGTAGCTAAATAGCTTTTGATATTTGCTACATCTATATTTTACAAAATTAATAGCTAAAAATATGTATTTTTTATGCAATTTAGGTATCAATTTTAATCTTAAAAACAAAGTTTTTTCAAGTATTTTAATGTATTTTTGCAGGGCTAAAAAATGTCGAAATTTGACATTATTAAGCACTTTTACACAACTATATTTTACAATATTATGAGCTTAAAATATGTATTTTTCATGAAATTTAGGTATCAATTTTAATCTTAAAAACAACGTTTTTTCAAGTATTTTAATGTATTTTTTGAAGGGCTAAGAAATGTCGAAAATTGATATTATTCAGCACTTTTACACAACTATATTTTACAATATTATGAGCTAAAAATATGTATTTTACATGAAATTTAGGTATCAATTTTAATCTTAAAAACAACGTTTTTTCAAGTGTTTTAATGTATTTTTGAAGGGCTAAGAAATGCCGACAATTGACATTATTCAGCCCTTTTTTTGATAGAGAAATTTAAATTGTGGTATTACAGTTTTCGTTAGAAAATGCTATTTTAAACTACTGTAAGTTTATAATAGGAGTTTGAGACTCTATATTGTGATACAATTGTATATTACACGTGTTTTTCATAGTTGATTGTATATTGTAGTGTTATATCATAAATAGAAGGAATTTAACTTATTATAATGCTTTATACCCTCAAAATGTGTTCTTTTAAATTATTGTAGCTAGTTATCGGTAATATATAGCTGTTTTCCTACAAATTGAAGTATACAATCCTTTTTTTAGAATAATTTGCACCTATAAGTAGCTTACATTACATTAAGCTTATAAATAGAAGAGTAAGAGGTTATTTATTGTGATTAAACGGTATATTGCAAGCGTTTTTCATAGTTTCTTGTAAACTGTAGCGTTATTGTATATGTACAAGTAGTTTTACTTATCATATTGCTATAATCACATATAATTTAGTGTTTTCAATGATTTTAGCAAGTTATCAGTGAAGAGTTGTTGTTTTCTATAAAATTTAAGTATATTTCTTTATATCTGTAGCTAAATAGCTTTTGATATTTGCTACAACTATATTTTACAAAATTAATAGCTAAAAATATGTATTTTTCATGAAATTTAGGTATCAATTTTAATCTTAAGAACAATTTTTTTCAAGTATTTTAATGTATTTTTGAAACGCTAAAAAATGTCGAAATAAGACATTATTCAGCACTTTTACACAACTATATTTTTCAATATTATGAGCTAAAAATATGTATTTTTCATGAAATTTAGGTAGCAATTTTAATCTTAAAAACAACATTTTTTCAAATATTTTAATGTATTTTTGATGAGCTAAAAAATGTCGAAATTTGACATTATTCAGCACTTTTAACTCAATTATATCCTACAATATTATGAGCTTAAAATATGTATTTTTCATGAAATTTACGTATAAATTTTAATCATAAAAACAACGTTTTTTCAAGTGTTTTTATGTATTTTTGAAGTGCTAAAAAATGTCAAAAATTGACATTATTCAGCCCTTTTTTTATAGCGATATTCAAAATGTAGTATTATAGTTATTTTCGTTAGAAAATGCTATTTTAACTACTGTAAGCTTATAATAGGAGTTTGAGACTTTATATTGTGATACAATTGTATATTACACGTGTTTTTCATACTCTCTTGTAAATTGTAGTGTTATATCATAAATAGAAGGAATTTACCATAAGATAATGCTTTATACCCTCAAAATGTGTTCTTTGAAATGATTTTAGCTAGTTATTGGTGATATATAGCTTTTTTTCTACAAATTAAAGCATACAATACTTTTTTTAGAAGAATTTGCACCTATAAGTAGCTTACATTACATTAAGCTATAAAATAGACGAGTAAGAGGTTATTTATTGTGATATAACGGTATATTGCAAGCGTTTTTCATAGTTTCTTGTAAACTGTAGCGTTATTGTATATATACAAGTAGTTTTACTTATCGTATTGCTATATACCCATAAAATGTAGTGTTTTCAATGATTATAGCTAGTTATCAGTGAAGAGCTGTTTTTTTCTACATATTGAAGTATATTCCTTTATAACGGTAGCTAGATAGGATATGATATTTGCTACAACTATATTTTACAAAATTAATAGCTAAAAATATGTATTTTTTTATGAAATTTAGGTATCATTTTTAATCTTAAAAACAAGGTTTTTTCAAGTATTTTAATGTATTTTTGAATGGCTAAAAAATGTCGAAATTTGACTTTATTCAGCACTTTTACACAACTATACTTTTAAATATTATGAGCTTAAAATATGTATTTTTATGATATTTAGGTATCAATTTTAATCTTAAAAACAACCTTTTTTCAAGTGTTTTAATGTATTTTTGAATGGCTAAAAAATGTCGAAAATTGACTTTATTCAGCCGTTTTTTTGATAGAGAAATTCAAAATGTAGTATTATAGTTGTTTTCGTTAGAAAATGCTATTTTAAACTACTGTAAGCTTATAATAGGAGTTTGAGACTCTATATTGTGATACAATTGTATATTACACGTGTTTTTCATAGTTTCTTGTAAATTGTAGTGTTATATCATAAATAGTAGGAATTTAACTTATGATAATGCTTTATACCTTCAAAAAGTGTTCTTTTCAATGATTTTAGCTAGTTATCGGTGATATATAGCTGTTTTCCTACAAATTGAAGAATACAATCCTTTTTTTAGAATAATTTGCACCTATAAGTAGCTTACATTACATTAAGCTAATAAATAGAAGAGTAGGAGGTTATTTATTGTGATTAAACGGTATATTGCAAGCGTTTTTCATAGTTTCTTGTAAACTGTAGCGTTATTGTATATATACAAATAGTTTTACTTATCATATTGCTATAAACATATAAAAGTTATTGTTTTCAATGATTTTAGCAAGTTATCAGTTAGTTTAGTGAAGAGCTGTTTTTTTATACAAATTGAAGTATACTTCTTTATATCTGTAGCTAAATAGCTTTTGATATTTGCTACAACTATATTTTACAAAATTAATAGCTAAAAATATGTATATTTCATGAAATTTAGGTATCAATTTTAATCTTAAAAACAATGTTTTTTCAAGTATTTTAATGTATTTTTGAAAGGCTTAAAATTTCGAAATTTGACATTATTCAGCACTTTTACACACCTATATTTTTCAATATTATGAGCTTAAAATATGTATTTTTCATGAAATTTAGGTATTAATTTTAATCTAAAAAAAAACGTTTTTTCAAGTGTTTTAATGTATTTTTGATGGGCTAAAAAATGTCGAAAATTGACATTATTCAGCCCTTTATTTGATAGAGAAATTCTAAATATGGTATTATAGTTATTTTCGTTAGAAAATGCTATTTTAAACTACTGTAAACTTATAATAGGCATTTGAGACTTAAATCTTGTGATACAATTGTATATTACACGTGTTTTTCATAGTTTCTTGTAAATTGTTGTGTTATATCATAAATAGTAGGAATTTAATTTATGATAATGCTTTATACCCTCAAAATGTGTTCCTCTCAATGATTTTGGCTAGTTATCGGTGATATATAGCTGTTTTCCTACAATTTGAAGTATACAATCATTTTTTTAGAATAATATGCACCTATAAGTAGGTTACATTACAATAAGCTAACAAATAAAAGAGTAAGAGGTTATTTATATTGATATACCGGTATAAATTAAGCGTTTTTCATAGTTTCTTGTAAATTGTAGTGTTATTGTATATATACAAGTAGTTTTACTTATCATATTGCTATATACCCATAAAATGTAGTGTTTTCAATGATTTTAGCTAGTTATCAGTGAAGAGCTGTTTTTTATCTACAAATTGAAGTATATTCCTTTATATCGGTAGCTAAATAGCTTTTGAAATTTGCTACAACTATATTTTACAAAATTAATAGCAAAAATTATGTATTTTTTTATGAATTTTAGGTATCAATTTTAATCTTAAAAACAACGTTTTTTCAAGTATTTTAATGTATTTTTGAATGGCTAAAAAATGTCGAAATGTGACTTTATTCAGCACTTGTACACAACTATATTTTCCAATATTATGAGCTTAAAAAATATGTAATTTTCATGAAATTTAGGTATCAATTTTAATACTAAAAACAACGTTTTTTCAAGTGTTTTAATATATTTTTGAAAGGCTAAAAAATGTCGAAAATTGACATTATTCAGCCCTTTTTTTGATAGAGAAATTCAAAATGTGGTATTATAGTGGTTTTCGTTAGAAAATGCTATTTTAAACTACTAATAATGTCAATTTTCGACATTTTTTAGCCCTGCAAAAATACATTAAAACACTTGAAAAAACGTTGTTTTAAGGATTAAAATTGATAACTAAATTTCGTGAAAAATACATATTTTAAGCTCATAATATTGTAAACTATAGATGTGTAAAAGCGCTAAATTATGTCAAATTTCGACATTTTTTAGCCTGTAAAAAATGAATTAAAATACTTGTAAAAACGTTGTTTTTAAGAATAAAGTTGATACCTAAATTTCATAAAAAAAATACATATTTTTGGCTATTCATTTTGTAAAATATAGTTGTAGCAAATATCAAAAGCTATTTAGCTACAGATATAAAGAAATATACTTCAATTTGTAGAAAAAAACAACTCTTCACTGATAACTTGCTAAAATCATTGAAAACACTAACTTTTATGGGTTTATAGCAATATGATAAGTAAAACTACTTGTATATATACAATAACGCTACAGTTTACAAGAAACTATGAAAAACGCTTGCAATATACCGTTATGTCACAATAAATAACCTCTTACTCTTCTATTTATTAGGTACTTATAGGAGCAAATTATTCTAAAAAAAGGATTGTATACTTCAATTTGTAGGAAAACATCTATATATATCCAATAACTAGCTAAAATCATTGAAAAGAACACATTTTGAGGGTATAAAGCATTATCATAAGTTTAATTCCTACTATTTATGATATAACACTACAATTTACAAGAAACTATAAAAAACACGTGTAATATACAATTGTATTACAATATAGAGTCTCAAACTCCTATTATAAGCTTAGAGTAGTTTAAAATAGCATTTTCTAACGAAAAAAACTATAATACCACATTTTGAATTTCCATATAAAAAAAAGGGCCGAATAATGTCAATTTTCGACATTTTTTAGCCTTTCAAAAATACATTAAAACACTTGAAAAAACGTTGTATTTAAGATAAAAATTGATACCTAAATTTCATGAAAAATACATATTTTAAGCTCATAATATTATAAAATATAGTTGTGTAAAAGTGCTGAATAATGTCAAATTTCGACATTTTTTAGCCCTTAAAAAATACATTAAAACATTTGAAAAAACGTTGTTTTTTAGATTAAAATTGATACCTAAGTTGCATGGAAAATACATATGTTAAACTCATAATATTGTAAAATATAATTGTGTAAAAGTGCTGAATAATGTCAAATTTCGACATTTTTTAGCCTTTCAAAAATACATTAAAATCCTTGAAAAAACGTTGTTTTTAAGATTAAAATTGATACCTACATTTCATAAAAAATACATATTTTAAGCTATTAATTTTGTAAAATATAGTTGTAGCAAATATCAAAAGCTATTTAGCAACCGATATAAAGGAATATACTTCAATTTGTAGAAAAAAACAGCTCATCACTGATAACTAGCTAAAATCATTGAAAACACTACATTTTATGGGTATATAGCAAAATGATAAGTAAAACTACTTGTATATATACAATAACACAACACTTTACAAGAAACTATGAAAAACGCTTACAATATACCGTTATATCACAATAAATAACCTCTTTCTCTTCTATTTGTTAGCTTATTGTAATGTAAGCTAATTATAGGTGCAAATTATTCTAAAAAAAGGATTGTATACTTCAAATTGCAGGAAAACAGCTATATATCACTGATAACTAGCTAAAATCATTGAAAAAAACACATTTTGATGGTATAAAGCATTATCATAAGTTAAATTCCTTCTATTTATGATATAACACTACAATATACAAGAAACTAATAATAAAATGTGTAATATACAATTGTATCACAATATAGAGTCTCAAACTCCTATTATAAGCTTACATTAGTTTAAAATAGCATTTTCTAACGAAAACAACTATAAAACCACATTTCGAATTTCTCTATCAAAAAAAGGGCTGAATAATGTCAATTTTCGTCATTTTTTAGCCTTTCAAAAATACATTAAAACACTTGAAAAAACGTTGCTTTTAAGATTAAAATTCATACTTAAATTTCATGAGAAATACATATTTTAAGCTCATAATATTGTAAAATACAGTTGTGTAAAAGTGGTGAATAATGTCAAATTTCGACATTTCTTAGCCTTTTAATTCATTAAATTACTTGAGAAAAAGTTGTTTTTAAGATTAAAATTGATACCTAAATTTCATAAAAAATACATATTTTAACTATTAATTTTGTAAAATATAGTTGTAGCAAATTTCAAAAAGCTATTTAGCTACCGATATAAAGGAATATACTTCAATTTGTAGAAAAAAACAGCTCTTCACTGATAACTAGCTAAAATCATTGAAAACACTACATTTTATGGGTATATAGCAATATGATAAGTAAAACTACTTGTATATATACAATAACACTACAGTTTACAAGAAACCATGAAAAACGCTTACAATATACCGTTTGTATCACAATATATAGCCTCAAACTCCTTTTATAAGCTTACAGTAGTTTAAAATAGCATGTTCTATCGAAAACAACTATAATACCATATTTTGAATTTCTGTATAAAAATAAGGGCTAAATAATGTCAATTTTCGACATTTATTTGCACTTCAAAAATACATTAAAACACATGAAATAACGTTGTCTTTAGGATTAAAATTGATACCTAAGTTTCATGATAAATACATATTTTTAGGTATAAGTTTTGTAAAATGTAGTTGTGGCAAATATCGAAAGCTATTTAGCTACAGATATAAAGGAGTATACTTAAATTTGTAAAAAAAAAAACTCTTCACTGATAACTAGCTAAAATCATTGAAAACACTACATTTTATGGGTATATAGCAATATGATAGGTAAAACTACTCCTACATATATACAATATCACTACAGTTTACAAGAAACCATGAAAAACACTTGCAATATACCGTTATAAGACAATAAATAACCTCTTACTCTTCCTTGTATTAACTTAATGTAATGTAGGCTACTTATAGGTGCAAATTATTCTAAAAAGATGATTGGTTGCTTCAATTTGTAGGAAAAAAGCTATATTTCACCGATAAATAGCTTAAATCATTGAAAAGAACACATTTTGAGGATATAAAGCATTATCATAAGGTAAATACCTTTTATTTACGATATAACACTACAATTTACAAGAAACTAGGAAAAACACTTGTAATATACAATTGTATCACAATATATAGCCTCAAACTCCTTTTATAAGCTTACAGTAGTTTAAAATAGCATGTTCTATCGAAAACAACTATAATACCATATTTTGAATATCTCTATCAAAATAGGGCTATATAATGTCAATTTTCGACATTTTTTGGCACTTTAAAAATACATTAAAACAATTGAAATAACGTTGTTTTTAGGATTAAAATTTATACCTAAATTTCATGATAAATACATATTTTTAGGTAATAATTTTGTAAAATGTAGTTGTGGCAAATATCGAAAGCTATTTACCTACAGATACAAAGGAATATACTTCAATTTGTAGAAAAAAAAACCTCTTCTTTGATAACTATATATAGCTATCTATAATCATTGAAAACACTACATTTTATGGGTATATAGCAATATGATAGGTAAAACTACTTGTATAATAACACTACAGTTTACAAGAAACTATGAAAACGCGTGCAATATACCGTTATATGACAATAACTAACCTCTTACTCTTCTATTTATTAGCTTAATGTAATGTAGGCTACTTATAGGTGTTATTATTCTAAAAAGAGGATTGGTTGCTTCAATTTGTAGGAAAAAAATTATATTTCACCGATAAATAGCTTAAATCATTTAAAAGAACACATTTTGCGGGTATAAAGCATTATTATAAGGTAAATTCCTTTTATTTATGATATAACACTACAATTTTCAAGAATCTATGAAAAACACTTGTAATGTACAATTGTATCACACATAGCCTCAAACTCCTTTTATAAGCTTACAGTAATTTAAAATAGCATGTTCTATCGAAAACAACTATAATACCATATTTTGAATATCTCTATCAAAATTGGGCTATATAATGCCAATTTTCGAAATTTTTTAGCATTTTAAAAATACATTAAAACACTTGAAATAACGTTATTTATTAAAATTGATACCTAAGTTTCATGATAAATACATATTTTTAGGTATTAATTTTGTAAATTGTAGTTGTGGCAAATATCGAAAGCTATTTAGCTACAGATATAAAGGAATATACTTCAATTTGTAGAAAAAAAAACCTCTTCACTGATAACTAGCTAAAATCATTGCAAACAATACATTTTATGGGTATATAGCAATATGATAAGTAAAACTACTTGTATATATACAATAACACTACAGTTTACAAGAAACTATAAAAACGCCTGCAATATACCATTATATGACAATAAATCACCTCTTACTCTTCTATTCATTAGCTTAATGTAATGTAGGCTACTTATAGGTGCAAATTATTTTAAAAAGAGGATTGGTTGCTTCAATTTGTAGGAAAAAAGCTATATTTCACGGATAAAAAGCTTAAATCATTGAAAATAACACATTTTGAGGGTATAAAGCATTAACATAAGGTAAATTCTTTATATTTATGATTTAACACTACAATTTAATAGAAACTATGAAAAACACTTGAAACATACAATTGTATCGCGAAATATAGCCGTAAACACCTTTTATAAGCTTACAGTAGTATAAATTAGCATGTTCTATCGAAAACAACTATAATTCCATATTTTGAATTTCTCTATCAAAATAAAGCAATGTCAATTTTCGATATTTTTTAGCACTTCAAAAATACATTAAAACACTTGAAAAAACGTTGTTTTGAGGATTAAAATTGATACCTAAATTTCATGATAAATACATATTTTTAGACATTAATTTTGTAAAATGTAATTGTGGCATATATCGAAAGCTATTTAGCTAAAGATATAAAGGAATATACTTCAATTTGTAGAAGAAAAAAAACTCTTCACTGATAACTAGCTAAACTCATTGAAAACACTACATTTTATCGGTATATAGCAATATAATAAGTAAAACTACTTGTATATATACAATAACACTACAGTTTACAAGAAACTATGAAAAACGCGTGCAATATACCGTTATATGACAATAAATAACCTCTTTCTCTTCTATTTACTAGCTTAATGTAATGTAGGCTACTTATAGGTGCAAATTATTCTAAAAAGAGATTGGTTGCTTCAATTTGTAGGAAAAATGCTATATTTCACCGATAAATAGCTTAAATCATTGAAAAGAGCCCATTTTGAGGGTATAAAGCATTATCAATAAGGTAAATTCCGTTTATTTATGATATAACACTACAATTTGCAAGAAACTATGAAAAACACTTGTAATATACAATTGTATCACAATATATAGCCTCAAACTCCTTTTATAAGCTTACAGTAGTTGAAAATAGCATGTTCTATCGAAAACAACTATAATACCATATATTGAATTTCTCTGTCAAATAAAGGGCTAAATAATGTCAATTTTCGACATTTTTTAGCACTTCATAAATACATATAAACACTTGAAAAAACGTAGTTTTTAGGATTAAAATTGATACCTAAATTTCATGATAAATGTTTACCTATTAGTTATGTAAAATGTAGTTGTAGTAAATATCGAAAGCTATTTAGCTACAGATATAAAGGAATATACTTCAATTTGTAGAAAAAAAAAACTCTTCACTGATAACTAGCTAAAATCATTGAAAACACTACATTTTTTGGGTATATAGCAATATGATAAGTAAAACTACTTGTATATATACAATAACACTACAGTTTACAAGAAACTATGAAAAAAGCTTGCAATATACCGTTATATCACAATAAATAACCTTTTACTTCTCTATTTATTAGCTTAATGTAATGTAAGCTACTTATATGTGCAAATTAATCTAAAAAAAGGATTGTATACTTCAATTTGGAGGAAAAAAGCTATATTTCACCGATAACTAGCTAAAATCATTGAAAACAACACATTTTGAGGGCATAAAGCATTATCATAAGGAAAATTCCTTTTATTTATGATATAACACTACAATTTACAAGAAACTATGAAAAAAACATGTAATATACAATTGTATCACAATATAGTGTCTCAAACTCCTATTATAAGCTTACAGTAGTTTAAAATAGGATTTTCTAACGAAAACAACTATAATACCACATTTTGAATTTTTCTATCAAAAAAAGGACAAAATAATTTAAATTTTCGACATATTTTGCCTTTCAAAAATACATTAAAACACTTGCAAAAATGTTGTTTTTAAGAGTAAAACTGATACATATATTTCATGAAAAATGCATATTTTTAGCTTTTAATTTTGTAAAATATAGTTGTTGCAAATATCGAAAGCTAATTAGTTACAGATATAAAGGAATATACTTCAATGTAGACGAAAAACAACTCTTCACTGATAACTAGCTAAAATCATTGAAAACACTACATTTTATGGGTATATAGCAATATGAAAAATAAAACTACTTGTATATATACAATAACTCTACAGTTTACAAGAAACTATTAAAAACGCTTGCAATATACCGTTATATCACAATACATAACCTCTTACTCTTCTATTTATAAGCTTAATGTAATGTAAGCTACTTATAGGTGCAAATTATGCTAAAAAAAGGATTGTATACTTCAATTTGTAGGAATTTTTTTTTATTTCACCGATAACTAGCTATATTTTCAAAATCATTGAAAAGAACACATTTTGAGGGTATAAAGCATTATCATAAGGTAATTTCATTTATTTATGTTATAACACTACAATTTACAAGAAACTATGAAAACACTTGCAATACACTTTTGTATCACAATATATAACCTCAAACTCCTTTTATAAGCTTACATTAGTTTAAAATAGCATTTTCTAGCGAAAACAACTATAATACCACATGTTGAAAATCTCTATAAAAAAATAAGCTGAATAATGTCAATTTTCGACATTTTTTAGCCATTCAAAAATACATTAAAACACTTGAAAAACGTAGTTTTTTAAGATTAAATTTGATACTTAAATTTCATGAAAAATACATATTTTTAGCTATTAGTTTTGTAAAATGTAGTTGTAGCATTTATCAAAAGCTATTTAGCTACAGATATAGAGGAATATACTTTAATTTGTAGAAAAAAAAACACCTCACTGATAATTATCTAAAATCATTGAAAACACTACATTTTATGGGTATACAGCAATATGATAGGTAAAACTACTTGTACATATATATAATAACACTACAGCTTACAAGAATCTATGAAAAAAACTTGCAATATACCGTTATATCACAATAAATAACGTCTTACTCCTCTATTTATTAGCTTAATGTAATGTAAGCTACTTAATGGTGCAAATTAATAAAATAAAAGGCTTGTATACATTAATTTGTAGGAAAAAAGCTATATTGCACCGATCACTAGCTAAAATCATTGAAAACAACACATATGAGGGTATAAAGCATTATGATAAGGAAATATCTTTTTATTTATGATATAACACTACAATTTACAAGAAACTATGAAAAACACTTGAAATATACAATTGTATCACAATAAATAGGCTCAAACTTCTTTTATAAGCTTACAGTAGTTTAAAATAGCATTTTCTAATGAAAACAACTATAATACCACATTTTGAGTTTCTCTCTAAAAAAAAAGAGCTAAATAATGTCAATTTTCGACATTTCTTTACCCTGCAAAAATTCATTTAAACACTTAAAAAACGTTGTTTTCAAGAGTATAAAATCGATACTTAAATTTCATGAAAAATACATATTTTTAGTTATTAATTTCGTAAATTAAGTTGTAGCAAATATCAAAAGCTATTTAGCTACAGATATAGAGGAATATACTTTAATTTGTAGAAAGAAAAAAACCTCCTCACTGATAATTAGCTATAATCATTGAAAACGCTACATTTTATGGGTATATGGCAATATGATAAGTAAAACTACTTGTATATATACAAAAACACTACAGTTTAAAAGAAACTATGAAAATTGCATAAATATTACTAATATAACTAAACTCTTATTTAAAAGAAATTGAAAACCTTATATGCTATAATCAAAAAACTTTTACTCATTTTATGCAAATAATTAAACATACTGCTAAAATCATTAAAAAAAAGTTGTAATTAATTTGAAATATGCATATACATACTACTTAAAATATTAAAACCTATTTATTAGTATAAGAACTATAAAAAAAATTAATTTAAATAAGATTAATACTCAAAATTTTAAAATTACATAATAAAATGATACAATAATAACTAAAATATTATAAGTTAATTCATAAAAAAGGATTATTAACAATAATTTACAATTTGAATCCCAAAATAACAATTAACACTTGAAAATATCAATTTTTTAAACTTGCTATTTAAAAACACATTTTCTAAGCAAAATTTTTTAAAAAATTGATAAATATCAGAAATAATTATTTTCAAATTTTTTTCAAAAATAATTAAATCATGAAAAATTAGTTAAAATTAAAAACTATACATAATTTAGAAAAAATTTATAGTATAGTAAAAATAATTGTAATAAACATAATTAAGTTACAATAAAAAATTACTTTAGCAAATACAATCTCATTCAAAACTACTAAAAATCTTAAATACTTATGTAATATAATAAACTTAATATTGTAATTATAGCTAAATAAGATTATATTCAAAATTATGTAAAATTATATAACGTTTAACAATTAACTTTTTTTATTTAACATTAATGATGTATTACAAAGCATTATAAAAACATTATTAGTATAACATTTTAAGGAATTTATTTATTACTTACCAATACACTTTTTATCACATAAAAACTTGAAAACACTTTTTAGTAAAATAATCAAAACATTTTTATAAATTCATATTTAACATGAAATTTCTAAAAAAAATAAACTAAAAAGTCAAATTTATAAAAACTTGCATTATAATTCACATTTTTAACCTTAAAAACATTTTTAAAAAACTTGAATACACATTTTTAAATAAATTTTACTAATAATTTATGAAAATTACATTTTTTATTAAAATAAAATTAAGTAGTTTATAAAATAATTTGTAAAAATTCATGAAAATAATTTTATAAATAATTTATAAATTATTTAAAAGCATATGAAATACATTTTACATATATAAATAACTTAGTAAAACTATGAAAAAACTCAATATACTATACTTAAAAAATTTATGTTAACTTCATATATACGTAATAAACACTTAAGTAATTAATTAATAAAGCTTAATAATAAAACTCTAATGGGAAAACTTATAAAAACTAAGCTAAATCATTGTAAAAAATATGTAATAAGCATACTAAGGCAAATTATTAAAATAAAGTATAGATTAACATTAGAAAGAAAACTTTATTAATGATCACATAAATAGCAAAATACAAAAGATTAAATTGTAAAAAAATTTTATAACTATTAATAACTAATTAGTTTTTAAAATAAAATTAAAAATCAATTTACACATATGCAAATTCTTTAAAAACTTAAAAGTTTAATAATGCATATTTAAACATACTTAATCTAAAATATTATTTTTAAAATTAAATAATTCTTTTAATTTCAAATCAAAAATCATTTAACATTAAAAATACTTTTTTAAATTAAAATCGAATAAATTTCAAATATAATTACTTAATTTATTGAAATTGAGCAATATAAGTTTAATGATATGAGAAAATTAATATTTCAAAAACATACAAATTACAAATATGAAAACGCTATCATTAACGTATTACAATATGATAATGAACTACTTATATATAAAAACTACAGTATTATAAAACAAATTAAAAAAACGATGAAAACCCTTTAATATAAATAACTTACCTACTAATACCTTTAACTACTAATTATTAAATTAATGTAAACATAGGATCTAAAATAATTTATGAAAAAATATATATACATAATTTAGAAAAAAAACATTAAAATACAATTTAAAAGAAATTGAAAATTTATATAAAAAATTCCTTTATTTTATAAACACATAATTTACAAGAAATTGAATAAACATTAAAAGTCATAATTCGTATCACAATAAATTACCTTTTATAACTTAAGTAGTTTAAAACACTTTTAAGAAATAAAATAATTATAATTTCTCCAAAATATAATTTGCATAATTTTAAAGTTTGCAAGTTTATTACAATTATTACAATATCAAAAATAATTTCAATTTGTAGAAAAAATTTTTAAATTATGAAAAATTATAATAATTTTTAAGTATTAATATGATATATAAATATATTATAAAATAACTAAGTTAAAAAATGAAAACTTCATTCTAATAATACAATATTAACAACTCTATTTATGCTTAAGAATAATATTATACATGCAATAATTAAAAAACTAATTGTAATAGTAATAAAAACCTTATACCGATAACTACAAAAACTTCATTCTATATCACAATTAATAGGCTATACATTATTTATAAAGAAAATGTATTTTATTTAATCTAAATTACAAAGAAATTTTACACTTGTAATAGTAATGAAACAAATTAATTACCATATCTTTATAAATTATGAAATTCCTTAAATACATTTTTAAGGAAAAATTTAAAGAAATTTTGAATTTATTTAATATACAATAAATTCAAATCTTTATGAAAACATTTTTTAAATACAATTATTCAGAAAAATTAATAGCACAAACTTTTTTTAGCTTAAAAAGTAATTAAATTCATTTCTAAGAACATATTTTTGTTAAAAATTTAAATCTTGAAAAATCAAAGTAATAATGAATTACTTAAATTTTCTATTGAAAAATAATTTTACATTGAAAACGTGTTTTCAAATATAAAACATTTAGTAATTAGAAATACTAATTTTTAGATAAATAATTTTGTAACGGGTTAGCAATTCAAAAGCACTATATAGGATACTTCAATTGAGTAACAACAAAAACTCTTCGATAACGGGCTTCTTGCAACCACTACATTTTATGGGATAAGCATTGATAAGTATCATCATCATCATTGGGCATACACCGGGGGGCGCGTCGCCTCGCCCACCCTACGACGCCACTCCCGGGGGTCACCACGTGCGAGTTCCCATGCAGGCTCCTTTCCCATACCAAGCAGCTCTAGACAAGAAACATCAACTTGCTCCAGCCACGAGCCTTGTGGGCGCCTCCTTGGCCTCCTCCACGCCGGATTCTCTCTTACAGATACAACCCGATGGGAAGGATCGGTTTCAGGGTAGCGTGCCACATGCCCATATAGCCGAAGTTGGCGCTGATGGACTATGCAGGTAATAGGCCTCGATTCAGTCTCATGGTGCAATCGCTGATTTGACACGTAATCATCCCAGCGATACCCCATGATTCTGCGAAGACGCTTATTACCAAAGGCATTGATTCGTCTCTTCAAGTCACTATTTAGTGTCCATGTCTCACAACCATAGAGTAAGACAGGGATCGCAAGCGACTTGAAGATCCGGATCTTTGTCCTCCTGCACAGGTACCGACAACGCCAAATACTCCCGCTGAGCGAGTCCATAACACCGTGGGCTATGCCAATCCGCCGTAAGACTTCTTGACGTGACCCGCCGTCATTATGGACTGCGCTACCAAGGTATGTAAAACTTTCCAAGATCTCAATGTCCTCGCCACACGCATGAACAGACTGTACTGCTTCATCTAGTAAGTCTCCAAATACCTGGACCTTGGTCTTGAGCCAGGAGACCTCAAGTCCCAAAGGCTTTGCCTCCTCGTGCAGCGCCTCGAGAGCCATCACCAGGACCTCCAGCGACTCAGCAAAGATTACTGCATCATCGGCAAAAACAAGATCAGTGATCTTGGTGTTGCCGACGGATGCTCCACAATCACTTCGATCTACAACTTTGTCCAATACCCAGTCCATACAAGCGTTGAAAAGTGATGGGGCAAGGACGCACCCTTGCCTCACTCATGTATTCACAGGAAAGAAGCTGGATACACCTGCCCCACACTTCACAGCACTCTCAGTCCCAGAATACAGACCAGTTATCAAACCAATATGATATGATAAGTAAAACTACTTGTATATATACAATAATACTACAGTTTACAAGAAACTATGTAAAAAGCTTGCAATATACCGTTTTATCACAATAAATAACCTCTTACTCCTCTATTTATTAGCTTAATGTAATGTAAGCTACTTATATGTTCAAATTGATCTAAAAAAAGGATTGTATACTTCAATTTGTAGGAAAAAAGCTATATTTCTACGATAACTAGCTAAAACCATTGAAAACAACACATTTTGAAGGTTTAAAACATTATAAAAAGGAAAATTCCTTTTATTTAAAATATAACACTACAATTTACAAGTAACTATGAAAAACACTTGTAATATACAATTGTATCACAATAAATTGCTTCAAACTCCTTTAATAAGCTTACAGTAGTTTAAAATAGCATTTTCTAACGAAAACAACTATAATACCACATTTCGAATTTCACTATCTAAAAAAGAGCTGAATAATGTCATTTTCGACATTTATTTGCCTTTTAAAATACATTAAAACACTTGAAAAAATGTTATTTTTTTTAGTACAATTGATACTTAAATTTCATGATAAATACATATAGATATTAATTTTGTTAAATGTAGTTATAGCAAATGTCAAAAGCTATTTAGCTACAGATATAGAGGAATATATCTCAATTTGTAGAAGATAAAAAAAACTCTTCACTTATAACTAGCTAAAATCATTGAAAACACTACATTTTATGGGTATATAGCAATATGATAAGTAAAATTACTTGTATATATACAATTACACTACAGTTTACAAGAAACTATGAAAAACGCTTGCTATATACCGTAATATCAATATAAATACCTTCTTACTCCTCTATTTATTAGCTTAATGTAATGTAAGCTACTTATAGGTGCAAATTAATAAAAAAAAAAGGCTTGTATACATTAATTTGTAGGAAAAAAGCTATATTTCACCGATAACTAGCTAAAATCATTGAAAACAACACATTTTGAGGGTATAAACCATTATCTTAAGGAAAATTCCTTTTATTTATGATATAACACTACAATTTACAAGAAACTATGAAAAACACTTATAATATACAATTGTATCACAATAAATAGCCTCAAACTCCTTTTATAAGCTTATAGTAGATTAAAATAGCATTTTCTAACGAAAATAACTATAAAACCACATTTTGAATTTCTCTATCAAAATAGGGGCTGAATAATGTCAATTTTCGACATATTTTGCCTTGCAAAAATACATTAAAACACTTGAAAAAAACGTTGTTTTTATGAGTAAAATTGATACATAAATTTCATGAAAAATACATATTTTTAGCTATTAATTTTATAAACTTTGTTTTAGCATATATCACAAGCTATTTAGCTACAAATATTGAGGAATATACTTCAATTTGTAGAAAAAACAACTTTTCACTAATAACTAGCTAAAATCATTGAAAACACTACATTTTATGGGTATATAGCAATATGATAAGTAAAACTACATTTATATATACAGGTTGAAGTTCCCAAACTCGGCATCCCAAGACTCGGCAACACCCAAAACTCGGCTATGGTTCCGGATTTTCCAAAACACGGCAGAACACCCAAAACCCAGCGCGTAGTTGCCGGGTCGGCCGCTAGATGCCACCACACTAGGCCGCTTGGTTTCTCCCGCCGATTTGTTTGTTGTTATTGTTCAGTGGTGTTGTGACTGTAGAGTTGTGTACACTATTATTTTGTGTACTTCTACAGGTCTGTTATTGGTATTATGGCTCCCATTTTTTTCATGTGATTTTCATGCTTTTTTCCCCCTTAATATATCTACGTTCTAAAAGTCGGAAAATTCCATTACTCGGCCCGGCGCTGGTCCCGAGGTTGCCGAGTTTGGGAACTTCAACCTGTACAATAACACTACAGTTTACAAGAAACTATGAAAAACTCTTGCAATATACCGTTATATCACAATAAATAACCTCTTACTCCTCTATTTATTAGCTTAATGTAATGTAAGCTACTTATAGGTGCAAATTAATAAAAAAAAAAGGCTTGTATACATTAATTTGTAGGAAAAAAGCTATATTTCACCGATAACTAGCTAAAATCATTGAAAACAACACATTTTGAGGGTATAAACCATTATCTTAAGGAAAATTCCTTTTATTTATGATATAACACTACAATTTACAAGAAACTATGAAAAACACTTATAATATACAATTGTATCACAATAAATAGCCTCAAACTCCTTTTATAAGCTTATAGTAGATTAAAATAGCATTTTCTAACGAAAATAACTATAAAACCACATTTTGAATTTTTCTATCAAAATAGGGGTTGAATAATGTCAATTTTCGACATATTTTGCCTTGCAAAAATACATTAAAACACTTGAAAAAAACGTTGTTTTTATGAGTAAAATTGATACATAAATTTCATGAAAAATACATATTTTTAGCTATTAATTTAAAAAATTTTGTTTTAGCATATATCACAAGCTATTTAGCTACAAATATTGAGGAATATACTTCAATTTGTAGAAAAAACTACTTTTCACTAATAACTAGCTAAAATCATTGAAAACACTACATTTTATGGGTATATAGCAATATGATAAGTAAAACTACATTTATATATACAGGTTGAAGTTCCCAAACTCGGCATCCCAAGACTCGGCAACACCCAAAACTCGGCTATGGTTCCGGATTTTCCAAAACACGGCAGAACACCCAGAACCCAGCGCGTAGTTGCCGGGTCGGCCGCTAGATGCCACCACACTAGGCCGCTTGGTTTCTCCCGCCGATTTGTTTGTTGTTATTGTTCAGTGGTGTTGTGACTGTAGAGTTGTGTACACTGTTATTTTGTGTACTTCTACAGGTCTGTTATTGGTATTATGGCTCCCATTTTTTTCATGTGATTTTCATGCTTTTTTCCCCCTTAATATATCTACGTTCTAAAAGTCGGAAAATTCCATTACTCGGCCCGGCGCTGGTCCCGAGGTTGCCGAGTTTGGGAACTTCAACCTGTACAATAACACTACAGTTTACAAGCAACTATGAAAAACTCTTGCAATATACCGTTATATCACAATAAATAACCTCTTACTCCTCTATATATTAGCTTAATGTAATGTAAGCTACTTATAGGTGCAAATTAATCTAAAAAAAGGATTGTTAACTTCAATTTGTAGGAAAAAAGCTATATTTCACCGATAACTAGCTAAAATCATTGAAACAACACATTTTAAGGGTATAAATCATTATAATAAGGACAGTTCCTTTTATTTATGATATAACACTACAATTTACAAGAAACTATGAAAAACACTTGAATTATACAATTGTATCACAATAAAAAGCCTCAAACTCCTTATATAAGCTTACAGTAGTTTAAAATAGCATTTTCTAACGAAAACAACTATAATAATACATTTTGAATTTCTCTATCAAAATTAGGACTGAATAATGTCAATTTTCGACATTTTTTTGCCTTTCAAAAATACATTAAAGCACTTGAAAAAACTTTGTTTTTAGGAGTAAAATGGATACCTACATTTCATGAAAAATACATATTTTAGCTATTAATTTTGTAAAATGTTGTTGAAGCAAATATAAAAAGCTAATTAGCTACAGATATAGAGGAATATACCTCAATTTGTAGAAAAAAAAACCTCTTCACTGATAACTAGCTAAAATCATTGAAAACACTACATTTTATGGCTATATAGCAATATGATAAGTAAAACTACTTGTATATATACAAAAACACTACAGTTTACAAGAAACTATGAAAAACGCTTGCAATATACCGTTATATCACAATAAAAAACCTCTTACTTCTCTATTTATTAGCTTAATGTAATGTAAGCTAGTTATAGGTGCAAATTAATCTAAAAAAAAGCTTGTATACTTTAATTTGTAGGAAAAAGCTATATTTCACCGATAACTAGCTAAAATCATTAAAAAGAACACATTTTGAGGGTATAAAGCATTATATTAAGGAAAATTCCCTTTATTTATGATATAACACTACAATTTACAAGAAACTATGAAAAGCACTTGAAATGTACAATTGTATCACAATAAATACCTTCAAACTCCTTTAATAAGCTTACAGTAGTTTAAAATAGCATTTTCTAACGAAAACAACCATAATACCACATTTTGAATTTCACTATAAAAAAACCGGCTGAATAATGTCAATTTTCGACATTTATTTGCCATTAAAAATACATTAAAACACTTGAAAAGCATTATTTTTATGAGTAAAATTGATACTTAAATTTCATGATAAATACATATTTTTAGCTATTAATTTTGTAAAATGTAGTTGTAGCAAATATCAAAAACTATTTAGCTACAGATGTAGAGAAATATACTTTAATTTGTAGGAAAAAAAACCTCTTCACTGGTAACTAGCTAAAATCATTGAAAACACTTCATTTTATGGGTATATAGCAATATGATAAGTAAAACTTATAAAACTGGCATAATAGGCATCACAACAAAACCTGAAACACTGAAAATCTGGGCTCTTAGTCTGCATTCTTGTGGCCAGATAGCATAGGATGTCTCCAGCATGAGAGATTCTGACAGGTTACAGAGCTCAAAGACAACCCACAAAGAAGAGGCGAAAGCTAGAATTGATGCAGATAACGCTGACAGAATAGAGCTTAGAAGAAAACTTGATATGAGTATGCACCCTTTAGCCCCAGAACAACACCCTGAAGGTACAGTTATCAATGTGGTTACTGGACGAATTGCTCCACCATCAGTAAATGCTGATAAAGTACTAGATATTGGCACCAGACAAATGAATGAGTTTGAAAGAAAATTACCTGATGGCTTCTATGATACAATTAAGAAGGAAGTTGAAACTATGAATGTCACAAAGAAGTCAATCAAGATGGGGGAACATAAGGTTTATGATACAAACCTGATTTATTCCCGAGTGATGGGACTACAAGCTAGTTCCAGAGATATACAGTAGATATCAAAGAGGTTCTGTTATATGAGGTCTCACCAGTCCCCACAGCTCTCTTTACTGAATCAGGAGAAATACGAGTCTCTAAATCAAAGTCTGTCTTGAAAACCCAGACAAGGATAGATGTATGTCTGATGTAAGCATATTGCAGGGAGACTTAGATAAACTTAACAAGTGGGCAGTCAGATGGCAGATGGAATTTAATATTGATAAATGCAGCGTTATGAATGTTGGTAGAAAAAACCCTGGTAATAGATACACTATAAGCAATGTATCGCTGAAAAGATCAGAAGGTGAAAAAGATCTTGGAGTGAGGGTGAGCCCAGACCTCCGACCTAGGAAACAATGTATTGAGGCCATAAATAGAGCTAATAGAGTATTAGGATTCATTACCAGAAGTGTTAAAAGTAGAAGTGCGGAAGTTATTCTAAAGCTTTATCAGGCTCTAGTCAGGCCTCACCTAGACTATGCGGTTCAGTTTTGGTCTCCATATTACAGGAAGGATATAGCCTTGCTAGAAACAGTGCAGAGAAGGATGACCAAAATTATACAAGGTATGCGTAACTTTAGTTATGCGAGGAGATTGAAGTTATTAAAATTACACTCAATCGAGAGACGCAGAGTAAGGGGCGATCTGCTAGAAGTTTTTAAGTGGATAAAGGGATTTAATAAAGGAGAGGTAGGAAAAGTTCTTACGGCTTTTAACCAGGGTAGAACAAGAAGTAACAGATTCAAGCTGGAAAAGTGTAGAATTAGAAAGGAAATAGGGAAAAACTGGTTCACAAATAGGGTGGTGAATGAATGGAATGGTCTCAGTATACAGGTAGTTAGTGCGGAGTCATAAGGGAGCTTTAAAGAGGAGCTGGATAGGTTCATGGATGGGGATGAAAAGTGGATGTAGGTAGTGTTAGGCAACAGGAACTACCACGTGTAGGCCTCGCGGCCTCTTGTAGCTTCCTTATTTTCTTATGTTCTTCTTATGTTCTAAAACTACTTGTATATATACAATAACACTACAGTTTACAAGAAACTATGAAAAACGCTTGCAATATACCGTTATATCACAATAAATAACCTCTTACTCCTCTATTTATTAGCTTAATGTAATGTAATTAGCTACTTATAGGTGCAAATTAATTAAAAAAAAGGCTTGTATACTTTTATTTGTATAAAGGATTATTTGTATTGAAATTATATGATAGACTGGCTGAGATGAATATATTGGGTGCTCTAATCAGCGATGGTGAGCGATATTCAGCTCAAAAAAAAGCTGGGATTATAGACAACCTTTCTACCAATTTGTCAGACTCCAACCACATTGCAGTACGCACGATATCCTTCTACAATTAGAGCACCACCCTCAGATGTTTATCATGTTTAAGCATAGACACGTCACCTTTAGTAGCCTCCAAGGATTATACAATATATTATCTTTGGTAGCCTCCTTATACCTAGAGGGAGCTTTCGACTCTACCTCTTATAGTGCTATATAATGTCATTAACTTTCCAGTTTCTTACTTTTCAGCACACTCTGAGAATGTCGGTATCAGGAAAATCGCACACTCACCGTTGTGGAGGAATGTTACCATCATGATGAGTTAGGTTACCAACGATAGGGTGGTAGATACTCAACTATTTCGGGGAGGCGGTAGCGGAGTGGTTAGCGTCTCCGACTGGCGTTCTCGGTGACCCGAGTTCGATCCCCGAAGAAACCCAAAACCTTTCTGCGCCGTCGAGTGGCATAAGAACACCCACATGCCCTGCTCATAAACTCTACCTTCGATTGCGAGTGCATCGGAGGACACAGGGGGGCGGCATGAGCCTCTAATCACAGGCGTCACTATAAGAATCCTGCCTGCGCCACCACGGGCGAGGACCAACCATCATTACAGTCCTCAAGTGAACCTCCAGAACCTACCATCCGAGCTCTGGGTCACCACTGCCTACAGGTGCTATAGGCGGAAAAAAAAAAAAAAAAAAAAAAAAAAAAAAAAACTCACCAGTGCAGCCATTACAGGGAGGTCCCATTATACGAGCATTCGGTATACGAGAAATCAATGATACGAGCTGAGTAAATTAGGGTCTATTTTCAATATACGATATCGAAAATCCAATGATATGACATTCCAACTGGGGTGAGTAAAATTATCAAGTTCAAAATGCGCGCCCTACCACTCCCTGGCTGGACAAAGGGGTATTTGGTTGACCCCAGTGAGGTCACCCTTAGCAAGCCGTGACCTGAAGGGTAATTAAGCATATGGGGCGGCCTGACATTTAGGGGTAATTAGCAGGTGTCGGCCCCAACCTTGGGACCGCAGTCAGGTCATCCCTAGCAAGGCGTGACCTGAAGGGTAATTAAGCATATGGCACGGCCTGACCTTTAGGGGTAATTAGCAGGTGTGCGGCCCCAACCTAGGGACCCCTACACTACCTTCTCTTGTATCACGCGGCGTCTCCTACATTACAACGTCTTTTTTGCTTGTTATGCATGTTTTATGTTTAATTAATGTGCAGTTATGTTATTTTGTGTGCTATTTTCTCTTTCAGAATGCTTTTTCTACAGAATAGGTAGTACAGTGTGGGTAATATAGACGCTGAGTGTTTGTTGTGTTTGGTATAGTTTATTTTAGCTTGAAAAATATGTCTTTGATGGGGTCCTGGAACCAAACCTATATTTTACCGTTAGTTATGTATTTCGCTATACGAGATTTCACTTTACAAGTATGCCAGGTGGTGTAATGCCCGTTATTCAGGAGAGATAGGATGAGAATTATTATCATATAATTCCCGAGTTATGCCCCGTAAGCAGTTCAATCTTTTAGTTTCTCGGGTGAGTCATCGTCCTTCCTTCCTACGCGCCATTTTTTCTTATCTTCCTTCCTTCCTACCCGCCATTTCTTTCTTCCTTCCGTCCTTCCTTCCCTCCCCCCCCCCCCGACATTCCGGTTGCGAGTCAACATTCGTGGAATACTTATTTCGCGATCAGTGATAACTAATGGATTCAAAACTTTTCATCTTCCCCTCACCCTGCTATCATATCAAGGAACACTCCTAGATTCTTAATGTCTTTCAAAATAGTCCCCATAGTGAAAGATCACGGTCATACATGGATGTGTTAGTAAAGTTATACGCTAAATTGAAAGTCTACCAAATTTCTATACAAACTTCCATACCCTCTCGCTCCAAAAGACGCGTTCGGACCTTTGAAATGAAAAGAAATCACACCCTCCTCGGATATTAGATTAAACATATTAAATTCTTCTATATCAAAGTAACAGGACTGTATTATTCTTGTAAGGCAGCCCTTTCTTAGGTACACGAGTTTCATTATTTAATTAGTTATTTCGGGATTATAAGCTATTCATTAGAGGCCACGTCCAGAGTATTCAAACAATTCCCCTTTTCTGCCGCGGGCTCTTGGTAACCCCAGACGGGAGTCTCACTTCAACTCTCCCGCAGGTAAGACGTATCAAGTTTCGCTCCTATTCCCCCCCCCCCCTTTCCTTGTGATAATATTGTTATCTATATTTCCAAATATGGGTACCGATGTTTAGTTTTCGCTAACGTAAAGGAGGCCTGCCCCATCCTTATAAGTATTATTAATGAGTCTCACTTCAACTCTCCCGCAGAGCTGACCTCTTGGCCTTGACGCAAAGGGCCCGATACATGGTCTTTTTAGCGAAACACACCACCTTCTTACTCTTATCTTCCCCCCTAGTATCTTCCATGTATAATTATAAGTATTCAGCGGTATATTATATAAGTAAAGGATAATGTATCAATAAGGTTCAGAGAGGAAGGTTTATGCTCACCAGAGCTTAGCTTCATTTCACGGGGAGCTTTTCCCGTATCAGGTTGTAAAGTTTTCTTACATCAGATTAGAGTTTTCCTGTGTTGGAGATGGAGAGTTTTCTGATGTTGGATTAACACTTATATGTTGTCTGTGATCTCAAACAAGAGACATACTACTTCAGCATGAATAAATAGGATGATGTTTTCAAATATAGTTCTTGTGTTTATTATAAAAACCCCAGGTGATTATTCTGCGTTAGGACAGTAATTCCCCACACTTCCAAAAGAGTCAGCCTTACTCGGTATAATTCCACGTATCAATCACGACTACCAAGATAAATCTAATATTAATATTATTCAAACGCGCCCAGGGAGTAACCCAGAGAACTACTCGCTTGAGCTGGTGGCAGCACTCCCCCTTAACTCATACCCTTTCCTCTTAACCTAAACTCCTACCCCTTCCCCTTAAATTCATCCCCCATTTCAGTACTCTCCGCAGCGAGAAGTGTTCATACTATAATCACATAGTGAAGTCATAAGACTAGTTTTCAATTCTCAATTCAAGTTGTAATCAAATGAAAAATCATAATCAATTAATATCATTCAAGTAACATTGACCAGGTATAAACTCCTCCATAGGAGTTTCTGGCAACACAGTGGAACCTAACTGTTCGTATCTTCGGGACCTCCGAAGTTATAATTAGTCATGGGGTAGTCAGTGCGGAGTCAATAGGGAGTTTTAAAGGGAGGCTTGACAATTTCATGGATGGGGATGAAAGGTGGATGTAGGACCGTAGGTAGTGTTAAGTAACAGGAACTACCTCATGTAGGTCTCACGACCTCTTGTAGCTTCCTTATGTTCTTTTTTACCTCCCTTTTCTTCTTACCACCACCACAGTAGTATCTGCTCGCATATCTTCTCGCCAGACTCATATATGGTATCTTTCCACCAAGTTGAGTGTAAAAGAATCCTTGGAGAGCACGTGTAGCGCCCCCCCCCTTATAGCTTGATGTTAATTTGAAGGGCTCCACAAACCTGGCGATTACGCTGCCACCACCCACAATAAGTGGGAAAAAAAATTTAAAGATTTAGAGAATATGTGACTATAACTGTGACTTAATAAACGACTCGTTAACAGGGTTTCTGTATATTATCACTGTGTTGATAGTATTCAGTATTCCAGTATTCCAGTATTCACATCCCCACTCTAAGGTTTCACCAAAATCACTAAACAATAATAATACCCGACACGACGCGATTCTTACTCGGGCTTAACAAAATCCCAATAATTCCTAACCACCGTCACTAGGTAATGTACCTATCTACACACACACTCGCGATGAATCATGGCCTTAGCTCTATATACTGGTGTATCAGCGGGTCATCCACTCAGCTCAGCTCAACAACACACAACCACCATCAGCACACACGTGGGTCCCTCAGGGGTTAAACCACCCACTCAGCTCAGCTCCAGAACCCTGAATACACATAGCCCAATGAATATATAATGTCCAATACATAATCAATGCCCTATACATCCTTATAAATACACCGCCCTACACATACCTTCGAAAAGGGTTGTACGACACGACTCATCGCGCGTGTGTTCGCGACAAAGGCTGGCCAGAGAGAGAGAGAAAACTGTGTATTTTCCCTTACCTCGCCTTCTTGCCATGACGTCACTAGCGACCGCGGGTATAAAATATTGCCGGAACCTATATCTAACTGATTAAGGACTGAGGAGTGAAGGAAAATTGTGAGCATTTAATTACAGGTTGAAGTTCCCAAACTCGGCAACCTCGGGACCAGCGCCGAGCCGAGTAATGGAATTTTCCGCCTTTTAGAACGTAGATATATTAAGGGGGAAAAAAGCATGAAAATCACATTAAAAAAATCACAGGAAATTCTTTTTGGGATTCTAATACGGTATATATACATTGTTCTTCCTTTTCTTTTCACTTCCACCAGTAGGTGTTCCTGGACGTTTGGGAGCCATAATACCAATAACAGACCTGTAGAAGTACACAAAATAACACTGTACACAACTCTACAGTCACAACACCACTGAACAATAACAACAAACACATCGGCGGGAGAAACCAAGCGGCCTAGTGTGGTGGCACCTAGCAGCCGACCCGGCAACTACGCACCGGGTTTTGGGTGTTCTGCCGTGTTTTGGAAAATCCGGAACCCTAGCCGAGTTTTGGGTGTTGCCGAGTCTTGGGATGCCGAGTTTGGGAACTTCAACCTGTACTAGCTATATATGTATGTATTACTTTACTCTCACCACTCAATGTAAACTTTTCGTCAATCGTGAGTCACAGGATTAACCCATTTTCTCGCATTACACACGTATGCAAGAATAAGAGGCAGGGAGCCCCTCAGTGATGGGGGACACCGTATGAATGTGATGCAGCGAGGAAGGAGGGGAAAATGAAATTCCTGAACGCCAGAAAACGAGAACGCCAGACCAAAGGCTTCACCGATATCTTCTCGCCAGACTCATATATAGTATCTTTCCACCTTGTTGAGTGTAAAAGAATCCTTGGAGAGCATGTATGAGAGAGAATGAGAGGCAGGGGGCCCTTCAGTGATGGGGGATACCGTATGAATGTGATGCAGAGAGAGGAAGGATGAAACACCTGAACGCCATAAACGAGAACGCCAGACCAAAGGCTTCACCGACAGCATCCGCTGGGTGACTCCCAACTCAAGCTCAAACTCAAGAGTGGGCGGAGCCAAGCGGCTGGAGGAGGCGCCAATGCGGGAGGTTGGAGGGGCCTGCCGAACTGGCGAGCGTATTGTTAACATGCGGTCTGGAGTGATCTGTGTTGAGCAGTAGACCACTGAACACAAATTTGTAACTGTGTTACTAATAATATCAACAGTAATGCATAATACCAAGAAACAGTTGGAGTTTAAGAGCAAACAATGTGTTGCCAGAACTTTCCTATGAAGAAGTTTATACCTGGTGCCTTTGTTATTTGAATGATATTAATTGATTATGATTTTTCATTGATTACCACCTGAATTGAGAATTGAAACTAGTCTTATGACTTCACTATATGATTTTAGTATGAACACTTCTCGCTGCGGAGAGTACTGAAATGGGGATGAATTTAAGGGGAAGGGGTAGGAGTTTAGGTTAAGAGGAAAGGGTATGAGTTAAGGGGAAGTGCTGCCACCAGCTCAAGCGAGTAGTTCTCTGGGTTACTCCCTGGGCGTGTTTGAATAGATATATATATATTAGATTTATCTTGGTAGTCGTGATTGATACATGGAATTACACCGAGTAAGGCTGACTCTTTTGGAAGTGTGGGGAATTACTGTCCTAACACAGAATAATCACCTGGGGTTTTTTGCAATAAACACAAGAACTATATTTGAAACATCATCCTATTTATTCATCCTGAAGTATTATGTCTCTTGTTTGAGATCACAGACAAACATATAAGTTCTAATCCAACATAAGAAAGCTCTCCATCCCAACACAGGAAAGCTCTACTCTGATATAAGCAAACCTTTACACTCTGATACAGGAAGCTCTTCCCATTTGATGAAGGTAAGCTCTTGTGAGCATAACCTCCCTCACCGAATCTTACTAATGAATTATCCTTCACTTAGGTAACATACCGCTGAATATTTATAATTATACATGGAAAATATAAGGGGGGAATATAAGAGTAAGAATGTTGTTTGTGCTTCACTAAAAACCATGTGTCGGGCTTTTTGGCTCGACTGAGATGTCCGCCTGTCGGGGAGTGGGAGAGAGACTCTTTTAATAACACCTATAAGGATGGGGCAGGCCTCCTTTACGTTAGTGAAAACTAAACAACGGTACCCATATTTGGAAATATAGATAAAAATATTATAACAAGGAAAGGGGGGGGGAATAGGAGCGAAACGTCGTACGTCTTACCTGTCGGGGAGTGGGAGAGAGACTGCCTTCTCGAGGATGACTAAGGCGAGGCGGGAAAAGAGGGGATGTTTGGATACCCTGAACTTGGCCTCTCCTGAAGAGCTTATAGACCCGGAATGACTGATTAAATAATTAAACAAGTGTACCTATGAAAGGGCTGCCTATAATACAGTCCTGTTACTTTGATATAGAGGAATTTAATATGTTTAATCTAATATCCGAGGAAAGTGTTATTGAGGTTCGTTTCCAGCATACGAACGCGTCTTTTGGAGGGACGGGGTATGGAAGTTTGTATAGAAATTTGGTAGACTTTCAATTTAGCGAATAACTTTACTAACACATCCATGTATGACCGTGATCTTTCACTATGGTGACTATTTTGAAGGACATTAAGAATCTAGGAGTGTTCCTTGATCTGATAGGAGGGTGAGGGGAGGATGAAAAGTTTTGAACCTCTTAGTTATCGATGATCGCGAAATAAGTGTCCCACGAATGTTGACTCGTATCCGGAATGTCGGGGGGGGGGTGAAAGGAAGGAAGGAAGGAAGATAGAAGTGAGAATGATAGAAGGAAGATAAATTACACGAGAAAACAAAAAAAATGAATTGCTTACGGGACATAACCCGGGAATTGTATGATAATAATTCCCATCCTATCTCTTCCGAATAACGGGCATTACAACAAGAGGTGGGGCAACAAGTTGGTGGTTTCTGCTGCCAAGATGGCCGTCAGATGTAAACATCACCCCCCTCCCGCAGTCCCGCTGCCACTCTCCACTGTAAATGCATGGGAGACAGGGTAGGCCATTATACCACCTCGATCCCTCAATCTTCACCCCTGTATCTCTATGGATAAGGAAATTGTAAATTGTAACTGGAAAGAGTGCTAGTAAAAAGGCCGCAACGGTACCTGTAGACTGGACGGAAGCCTTCCACACATCACACCAAGACCAAGACCCACAACTAGGCACCACAACTTCATCCACCTCAAGGCTGAATCACATCATACCAACATGCCTTCACCTGTACCTTCCTGAGGAAGACTAATCATCCCTCGTGACTGTGATAGATTCACAGGTGTAAACCATGGCGAATATCTTCGGTCCCGACATCGGTGCCCTTCAACAATAACAAGAAAGGTAGAGATGGTTACCTTACACTGTTACCTTAATATCTTGGTAATTTTTTTTTATTGGGCAACCGCCGATTTTGAGGCAGAAACTTAGTTTTCCTGAATAGTTTTGGTGTGTTTTAAAATAATCTGGCTCATGTTTTTGTCGGAAATCAATGTTTGTTTACATGTGTTTCATACTGCTATAGCATTGGTCATTTTTCGTTTTATCTCTATATCTTCTGTTACTGAACCAAACCCCACCTCTAACCCAACCTAACCTAATCTGATTTAATCTAACTTAACTTTCTGGCTGAAATAAAGGTAGATTTTCGTTAGTACATATAATGCCATTAATATTCGATAGCGCCATGGGAAATTGGGCTCAAAATACACAGAAAGAAGAAAGATACACGATAATGTAGGTAAGAATCCTAGGACTTTTGAAAGCCCATTACTGAAATTATCTTTACTGCAAATTTTCCGCAGTCTAAACACAGCAGAAAAGCAACAAAGGCATACCTACAACATTAAATCTAAGCTAAATGTCATAGGTAGAAAATATTATAATATCAATTCGTGGAGCATCCTGCAATAAATGATGACCGATTTTGGTTACCCTACACTGTCCTTCTCTTTACATTTTAACTATTAAAAATTTTCATTCACATTCACTGCACTGTGAATATTGTATTTGGGTACATACTCAAAATCATTTGTTTTCCCTTACAAAACCTTTTTTTAATAACTTTTAATAAATTTACGAGAAAATAAATGTGTCCTCAAAACACTAATAATGATTTTTTTCTAAAAATATTTATGTAAAATACGGGTGTGTCTTATACAGAGGTGCGTCTTATGCGCCGGCAAATACGGTATATATATATATATATATACACACAAACCTCAATTTCCCGGACTAATAGGGGGGAGCACTGGTCCGGGAACCGCAAAAGTCCGGGAATCGCATGTAAAAAAAAAAATAATAATAATAAAAAAAAAATTAAAAAACGTCCGATGCCATTACCCAGCCCCGGACGTTTATCCTACTCTAGTATTTACTGTCCGGCAACCGACAATATCAACTACCCCGCCGCGGACTTTTACGTCCGCTGAGCATGCTGCCACCTGGCGGGAGGCAGCAGAAAGTGTTCAATAGTCTCAGAAATGTTCTTGCACCAGGGGCAGTGGGAGTCAGGTGACTGATGGAGGCTGTGCCGGTGAACTGTGAGTGTCGTGTGCCCAAATGTAAACAATACGACCGCTGAGCATGCTGCCACTTGGCGGGCGGCGCGAACACTGACCAGGGGTGACAGGAGACGCTTGGACCGCCGGACAACTTGGTCAATTTACGAACAGGACCAGGCATTTCAACGTATAAAAAAAAAAAAAAAAAAAAAAAAAAAAAAAAAAAATTGTCCGAGACTGACATATCCCCAGACCTTGGATTTTGTCCGGCAAATCCGATATCCGGGAAATCGTGGTCCGGGAAATCGAGGTTTGTGTGTATATATATATATATATATATATATATATATATACACACAACCCTCGTTTTCCCGGACTAATAAGGACTACTGGTCCGGGAACCATAAAAGTCCGGGAATCGCAACAGTCCGAGGGCATTACCCTCCCAAGGACGTTTATCCTACTCTATTATTTACTGTCCGACAACTGCCAATATCAACTACCCCGCCGCGGACTTTTACATCACTTTGTTGTTGTTTTAGGGCTGCGAGGATCCCTTGGGGAACACTATGAGCCCTGGTGATGTCCTATGATACTATCACAGGCCCTGTAGTTGACCTTTCTTCCTCAGGAAGGCACAGGTGAGGCGGATGACAGCGTGTTGCCGGGAGGGTTGGACGACAGCCGCCGCCAGCAGGGGGGTCAGGGGACTAACGGAGGCTGTGCAGGTGAACCGTGAGTGTCGTGTGCCCAAATGTAAACAATACGACCACTGAGCATGCTGCCACCTGGCAGGAGGTAGCAGAAAGTGTTCAATAGTCTCAGAGACGCTCCTGCACCAGGGGCAGTGGGGGTTAGGGGACTAACGGAGGCGCTGCAGGTGAACCGTGAGTTTCTTGTGCCCAAATGTAAACAATACGACCGCTGAGCATGCTGCCACCTGGCAGGAGGCGCGGACACTGACTAGGGGTGACAGGAGACACTCGGACCGCCGGACAACTTTGTCAATTTACGGACTAGACCAGGCATTTGTCCGGGACTCTTGACATATCCCAGACCTCGGATTTTGTCCGGCAAATCCGATATCCGGGAAATGGAGGTCCGGGAAAATGAGGGTTGTGTGTATATGAGGCGCCTCACAGCAGAAGGGTACTATGCGACAAAATCAATATTCGTCAGAAAACGCAGTTAAAGATTGGGAATGTTTGGGAATGACTATCTCAAGAACTGTTTGAGTTAGAATGAAGTGTTGCATATCAAATGAAAGCTGAGGAACTCAGCTTTCATTTGACGTAGAAAAAATTATAATCACAAATTATTATTGGTACTTATTTATTTTCTTTCTATTCACCCATCCATGCGTAGACAGCCTAGTCTTGACTTCCACTTTCATTTCCACCGCCCCTTTCCCTTCCCCTCAACCCTTCCACCCCACTCTCCATGCCTTTACTCGTACTCCAACAGCTAGTCCAGGTCATCGGGGTCCTCGTCAGGTGGGACGTCTTTGGTTAGGCCAACTGTGTGTGCGTCGATTATGTTGTTGTAGAAGGTTTGTTTGTTGACAGGCATGAGGTCGAGGAGGTACTGAAGGTCACGCACTTTTTCCTTTTTG
>JACEEZ010016136.1:0-10000 GCA_016584305.1 Chionoecetes opilio | reverse complement strand
CAAGGACGATTCGACTCGAGCATACTTTTTTTCGAGCGGACGGACTGCATTCGACGCGTAATACTGTTTTCGAGCGGAGGACGCTATCGAGAACGACTACTTTTCGAGCGAGTACGATTCGAGCGACTACTTTTTCGGCGGAGGACGATTCGAGCGAATACATTTTTCGAGCGGAGGCGATTCGAGCGAATACTTTTTCGAGCGGAGGATATCCGATTCTGGCGCGAATTACTTTTTCGAGCGGAGACGATCGAGCGGAATACTTTTTCGAGCGTAAGACGATTCCGAAGCGAATACTTTTCTCGAAGCGGAGGACGATTCGAACTAATCTTTTTCGAGCGAGAGGAACGCTTCGAAGCGAATACTTTTTTCGAAGCCGGAGACGATTCGAGCGAATACTTTTTTGAGCGTGGATGACGATCGAGCGAATACTTTTTCGGGGCGGAGTACGATCGAACGAATCTTTTTTTCGGCGGGGCCGATTAGACGATAACTTTTTCGGCGGAGGGACGATTCGAGAGCGAATACTTTTTCGAGCGCGTATGACGATTCGAACGAATACTTTGCGAGCAGTACGATTAGAGCGAAACTTTCTTCGGCGGAGGACGATTCGAGCGAATACTTTTGTTCGGGCGTAGACGATTCGAAGCGAATACTTTTTTTCGAGCGGAGGACGATTCGAGCGAATACCTTTTTCGAGCGGAGGACAGATTCGGGCGAATAACTTTTTTCGAGCGTAGGACGATTCGAGCGAATACTTTTCGGGAGCGGAGGACGATTCGAGCGAATACTTTTTTCGAGCGGAGGACGATAGAGCGAATACTTTTTCACAGGGGGGGAGCGGAGGACTTTCGAGCGAAATCTTTTTCGAGCGAGGACCAATTAGTTTGCCTTAGTTTTCCTACGGAAATTTGCCTAAGTATAACTTGTGTGTTTTTAGCTTTTTAGATATTATAGGATTTATTCCTAGTTACTTAAATTTTTAATGTTCACTTTAAAACATTTTTAGTATATTAACTTTTTAAATTATTTTAGCCTGATGATGCCAAGGTGTATTTGTAAACGTTGCACGCTGCATAAAAAATATAAATGACTCCAAGACTGACTCGTGTCTTTGCCACACCTTGAAAAATATCAGCATATAAATATATAATATATAAATATATATACATTAAATATAAATATATATAATATCCAATAATCTTTATTATAATATATTAATGTAAATTATATATATATATATATAATAGTATATACTATTATATTATATATAATATATATATTCTATATATATATATATATATCTTATATTATTATATTATAATTATATATATTGTTTAAATTTTTATATATATATATTATATATATTATATATCTATATATAAATATAATATATATATATATATCTATATATATATATATATATAATACAAACATATATATATGTATATATAATATAGAAATATATATATATATATATATAAATATATATATATATAATAGATAAAATATATATATATATAATATAATATATTATATATATCTATATATTATATCTAAGTATTTTTATAAAAAATATAGTATGATATATAATATATATATATATATATATAGATTATATTATATATAAATAAATATATATATATTATATATTTATAAAAAAAAATTATATATATATATATATATGTATGAAATATTAAAATATATATTTATATATCTGATATAAATATATTTATATACTCATATAATACATATTCTATATATAAATATTATATATATTAAATATATATCTATATCATATATATATATATATATATATATATATATATATATATCTATCTATATATATATCTATCGTGATTGGGTGGTTGGGTGGGTGGTGGGGTGGGGGTGTGGGTGGGTTGGGGTTGGGGTGTGGGTGGGGTGGGTGGGTGGTGGGTGGGGTGGGTGGGTGGGTGTGGTGTTGGGTGGGTGTGGGTGTGGGTGGGTTGTGGGGTGTGTGTGGGGGTGGGGGGGGGGTGGGGGTGTGGTGTGGTGTGGTGTGGTGGGTGTGGGTGGGTAGTGTGGGTGGGTTGGGTGGGTGGTTGTGGGTGTGTGTTTTGTGAATGGGTGGGTGGGTGGGTGGTGCGCTCGCGCAGGGGAAGATCTCTGTAACCAATTGACCTGTCCCTAAGGAACTAAGCGTCTTCTGGTCACCTGATTACAATCTTTGTGTTTGCTTGGTTTCTGAATGTCTTGATATTTTCGTAAATATAATATATACTTATTATAGTTACTATATATTATAATATATATATCTATAATATATATATATATTTATATATATATATTATATATTATATATATATATATATATATATAGTATATGATATATTATATATATATTTTATATATATATATATATATATAATATATTATATAGTTTTTCACTACTACTTAATACTAACTAATACTACTACTACTACAGTACTTTTTCTACTGTACTGTAGTATGTACTACTACTACCTACTAATATAATAATAATACTACCACCCCACCCCACTACACACCACTGACTACCACTACTACTAGGCTACTACTGCTATTACTACTTACCACTACTTACACAAAAAAACTATACCACTAAACATTGCTTGCTCTGTACAGGGGCCTTATCCGCCCATGTATGGAGTATGTCTCACATGTTTTGGGAGGATCCACTCATACGCTCTCCTAAACAGGGGTTGAGTCAAGCTTTTCGTCTCTCACTCCCTCCTCTGACTGACTGTCTCATCTTTTCATCACCGCCCAATGTTGCTTCTCTTGCTATCTCTACGTTATTTCATGCTCACAGCTCTTCTTGATTGCTACTGCATGCCTCCCCCCCTCCCGCGGCTCGCGCCAAGGAAACTTTCTACTCATTCTCATCCCTATTCTGTCCATCTTCCTATGCAAGAGTTATCAGTATCTTTACTCTTTCATCCCTTTCACTGTAACTCTGGACTGCTCTTCCTGTTTCTATTTTTCCACTTTCCTATGACTTAATCTTTTCAAGAGAAGAGTGACAAGACACCTTCCGAACTAAATTGGCACACACCCACTCATTTTTGTCTCTCTTTACTGTCTTCCTTTATAGGGACTGGCAACTAGGCGCGTTTTGTGGTTATCTATGTTTTGGTGTGCAAACCAGTGTGGACTTGGTCATCCTTTTGATTTAAAAAAAAAAAAAAAAAAATATATATATATATATATATATATTATATATATAATATATTATATATAATATATATATATTATATATATATATATATATATATATATATATAATATCATATATCTATATGTAGAGCGAGGCGGGGTAGTGGAGTGTTAGCGTCTCCGACGGCGTTCTCCGGTGACCAGAGTTCAGCCCTGATGAAACCCAAACCTTTCTGCACCGTCGAGTTCCTAAGAACACCTCACATGCCCTGCATATCAACTTCTACCTTCATTGCGAGTGCATCAGGAGTACACAGGGGGCGCATGAACTCTTAATCACACACGCGTCACTATAAAATCCTGCACTGCGCCACACGGGCGAGGACCACCTCACAGCCCTCATGAACTCCAGAGCCTACCTACCATCCGAGCCCTGGTGTCACCACGCCTACAGGCGCTATAGGCACCATATGTTATAAAAAAATAAAATAAAATTATATATACACAGTACATATTTATATATATATATATATTTAGAGAGAGAGAGAGAGTAGAGAGAGAGAAGAGAGAGAGAGAGAGAGAGAGAGAGAGAGAAGAGAGAGAGAGAGAGAGAGAGGAGAGAGAGCTGGGGCTCTTAAATAACATTGAATGTATTAAATACTAAATACTGGATAAATGTATTTACATTACTAAATACATTTGCGAATGTATCTAAATACGCAATACTAAATACATGAATTGTATTTTACTACATTTGTCAAATACATTTTCAAATATACCACAATGTTAAATGTATTCAGTAATTCATGATTAACAGCTAGGCGTAAGATACTTGATAAATGAGAAAGGATACTTTCCTATTGTATATTTCCCTTTTTAGGGAGGGCCTTCTCGCCAGAGGCCGCCCCACTCAGTTGGGCGGTTTTAATTGCCAAATTAACTGACAAAGAGAGTATTTACATTTTTTATATTATGAGTATTTAAATACAATGTATTTAACATATTCATTAAGGTATGTAAATACTGTTATTGAAATACTGAAAACCAATGTATTTAAATAACGGCCCAGTTCTGTAATCGATCTATCTATCTATTATTTATCTCTCTTATATCTATATCTATCTATCTATCTACTATCACTATCTATCTATCTACTATCTATCTATCTATCTATCTATCTATCTATCTATCTTCTATATATCTAATATATATATAGATTAGTATATCTACATATATATATATATATATCTATATAGCTATATTATATATATGTATCTAAGCTTCTTCTATCTTCTATCATCTATCTATCCTATGTATTTATCTATCTATCTATCTATCTATCTTATGCTATCTATCTATCTATCTATCTAGCTATCTATCTCTATATCTATTATCTAGCTATCTATCTTATCTATCTACTTCTATCTTATCTTCTATCTATCTATCTATATAATATTAATATATACTTATATTCTATATATATATATATATATATATATATATATGTATATATATATATATAATATATTAATATATAATATATATATTTTCATAATACATACAGACATACATACATACATCCATGACATACAACATACATACCGGTTGTTTACTGTGCATCATCAGAGAATTTCTTTCAGACATCATGCTTATCACGGGTCACTTCTGCTAGTTATCGCAGTTATTATTATTATTATCATTACATTTTTATCAGTTTTTATCCGCCATCACAGCATAGTCGCAGCCACTACCGATTCTGTTATTTTGTCATATAAATAAGAAAATCTAAGTGTGTTGTGGTGTGTGTGTTTTGTGTGTGTGGTGTGTGTGTGTGTGTGTGTATTTCATCTAGTTGTATTCGCTAGTTGTATTTTACGCTGGCCTGATCAACGCTCGTATGGCCCCGATATCTCATATCAACATTTATTTTATCATTCTCGCTTAGGTGCTTAGTGTTGACCGAAGCACCACTCCCGGGAGGCGGGTCACAACCCCCGGCTAACACCCGTGACCCATTTACTGCTGGGTGGCAGGGGCTCGGGTTAAGAAGACCGCCCGTCTGTCTTCGCTCCCGCCCGGGGATCGACCACTTCTCGGTTTGTGAGCCCAGCGGTGCTAACCCCTACACTACGGAGTTCCCCATGTGTGTGGTGTTTGTGTGTGTGTGTGTGTGGGATGTGTGTGTGTGTGTGGTGTGTGTGTATGTATGTGTGTGTGTGTGTGTGTGTGTGTGTGTGTGTGATGTGTGTTTGTTATCAACATGGTCCCTTGTCCATGCTAGCTTGACTCGTAATCGTCAGTTTTGCCCTCCCGAGAGAGCTTGGAACATAATTATAATACTGACCGATCTATGGATAATCCTGGAACCTCACCCCACACACCCATCCCCCTTGCTCAAGAGACAGAAACCGCCTGAATTTCTCAGTGAACAATCCACCGGGAACAAGGGCGCCGAGGATCGACGTCCGACCATAGAATTGGGCTGACGCTCTAATGTTTAATCTAAAACACCAAGCACTCAGGTGCTCCAGTGGTATCCCCGGTGTTTGTATTCACTAGTTGTATTTTACAGGGTCCTCAGCTACACTCTTATGACCCCTCTCCCTGTCTAATTTCATTTGCTTCCTTAGTCTTACTCTTACTGTTGGCGAAACCATGATTACGGGCGACATGACACAACCCCGGGCAACACTTTTCTCCCAAGTCCTCGCGGGTTTGGTGCAGCCACTGTGATATTTGGTCCACAAAATTCGCGGTTACTTAGTTGTTACCGTTAGATCAGGTTAATTTTGTTGATCAACTCATAGTACCATAGTGTGGGAACACAATGAGGGTATTTTCCGGGAGAAAAAATATGTGGTTATGTTTTCAGAGCTACAGCCAAGCGTAGAGCAAGTGAGGTAGCTGAGTGTTGCACCAAAAGAAGGACTTATGAAATTGCCACCCGGCTAACACCCAGTTCATTCACTGCTGGGTGGCGGGTCTCCTGGTTTGAAAGGAGACCGCCCATCTTTCTCTGCTCCACAAGAATTGAACCCGAGACTTCTTGGTTTGTGACCGAGCGTGCTATGCCAATACACTACTTACATCATTGGTGTGTGTGGTGTGTGTGTGTTGTGTGTGTTGTGTGTGTGTGTGTGTGTGTGTGTTTGTGTGTGTGTGGTGTGGTGGTGTGTGTGTGTGTGTGTGTGTGTTTTTTGTGTATTCATTAGTTGTATTCACTGGTTGTATGTTACAGGGGCCTGAGCCACGCGCTCGTATGGCCCCGTCTCCATACAACATTTTTTTTCATTCACCTTAGTGCTTAGTGTTTGTGGAAGCCAGTGTACGCGAGAAATTCATTACTAGGGAAGAGATGAAATAACACATAGTCATCACTCAGCTAACGACGGGATTTTCCTCCACGCCTCATTCCTGAATCACTGGTTAGCTTATACTTAACCAGTAGTATTAGACACGTAGCGAAACAGGTGAGAAACGGGGATTCCTAGGTTAGAAATATTTTAGAAGCACTCGACGTTCGTTGAGTTTAAGTCGCTTGGAGGTGATATTCTCGCCCTGGTAAAGGTATGTGTGAAATGTTTAGTTAACTTAGAGATGTAGACATGACTTACTGGTGTTCTTTTTGTTGACCAGCCTAATGAATGCATTACTTAGGGTCCCAGGTAGGTGCTGTTGCGGACCAGGGGGCCAAGCGCTCACACAATTAGCAGAGGGGGCACCCAACATGTCCACAGCCAGCCGTGTGAGGACAGGAGAAAAGAAATAGAAAAATAAGTGAAGGGAAAACAGTTGGAAGTGGGATAGACTACGTATACCTTATATTAGGCTAACGAACTTGAGCTTACATTGCGTATCGTTAAGGGTTCATGCGACTGAAGTTACCAAAGATGTAAACTATATTAGGATACGACTTGAGCAGTTCGCGTGCGCGTATCGCTAGGAGGGAAGGAAGACTTATATTCAGATAACTTTGAATGTATAAAACTACATAATGGACAGTAAAGATGTAAATATATTATATTAGAAATATATTAACGCGTTTATCATTCTGTTTCCAACCAGTCCCTTACATATTTCTTAATCTTTTATTTTTTGTTCAATCATATATTTTTTCCCACTTAATGTGGGTGGTGGCAGCGGAGTAACCGGGACTGAGAGTACACTCCCAAGGGGGGCACTACATAAGGGGAAAAAAGGTGTAGTGTCAAAATGACCCTACACCACCCCCGGGAATGGGTCCAACCCCGCAAAAACCCGGTACCCTTCACTGCTGGGGGGAGAGGCTGATTTTTAAGAAACCCCTATGTTTCCGCTCCCCCGGGATCGAACCCGGGATTTCCGTTGTGAACCGAGCGTGCTACCCCTCACTACGGTACCCCAAATGTGTGTGTGTGGTGTGGGGGTGTGGGTGTGTGAAAGAGAGGAGAGAAGAGAGAGAGGGGAGAGAGAGAGAGAGGAGGAAGGAGGGGAAAAAGGGGAGAGAGAGAGAGAGAGAGAGAGAGAGTTTGCTCGGTTTGGAAAGGACTCGGGGGATACCGGGGATTAGGGGGGGCCGAAAAAGGAAATTTCCCAACCTCTCATCTTGCCTTGCTGCCCCTCCCCTCACTACTTTCTTCAACACCCCCTCCCCCCCTCACTCCCTCCCTCACCCCTTAACCCACCCCCCCCTCACTCACTACCTTTTTCACGAAACCAAACCCCTCCTTCACTCACCGACCCCCCACCCCGCACCTACTCACGCCCTACCCTCCTCCTCACTCTTCCTCCCATGACCATAAACGGGTTAAATTATATATATATTTATTAAAATATATTATAATATAATATATATATATTTTTATTATATATTATATTATATATATAATCTATATATTAAAAATTATAATATAAAATAATTATATTACATAGGTTTTTGGGGTGTTGTGTGTGTGTGTGTGTGGGTGGGTGGTGGGGGGGGGGTAGAAAGCGTGGGATGAGGGGAAATACCATTACCTGACCACGAGTGAGACCTGACCTTTCTTCTATTACCTCCCCTCCCCCCTTCCCTCCTCCTCATCTGACACACCACACACACACCCAAAACACACATAACCTCACCCACACCCCACTCACCCCACACCCCACCCACACAACACACAACCCCCCACACACACCCTACCACCCACACCCACCCCCCACCCCCACCCCAACAACCCCACCCCCACCCACCAAACCCACCCCCCCCCCCCCCCCACCCACCCCCCAACCCACCCCCAACCCACCCACCCACACCCAACCCACACACCAAAAAAAACCCGACCCACACCCACCCACCCCCCACACCACACCCCCCCAAAACCCCCACCCCCACCCACCCACCCACACCCCCACCCCCCCACCCCCCCCCCACCCACCCACCCACCACCACCCACCCACCCACCCCCCACCCACCCACCTACCCCCCCCCCCCCCACCCCCCCCCCCACCCCACCCTTTTAATATATATTTTATATATATAATATATATATATATATATAATATATATATATTATATTATATAATATATATATATATATTTTATATATATAATATATATATATAATATATATTATATAATTATATATAAAAAAATATATATATTTATATATATATTTTTATTTTGTATATATAATTTAATATATATATATTATAAAATATATAAAAAGACGTGGGTAGAGACTATCATACCTGACCCCAGAGTGTAGACCGACCCTTTTTTCGTATTCCTCCCCCCCCCGTTCCCTCCATCCTATCTGAAACCCCTAACAAACCCCCACCAAAACACCTCACCCACCCCACACTCCCACACCACCCCCCCACACACACCACACACACAACCACCCTACCAACCCCCACCCCACCCCCACCCCCCCCCCAACCCACACCCCTCCCCCACCCACCTACCCCCCCCCCGCCCCCCGCCCCCCAAAACCCCAAACCCACCCACCCCCCCAAACCCCCCACCCCACCCCCACACCAAACCCCACCCCCACCCCCCCCACCCCCCCACCACACCCCCCACCCCCCCCCCCCACCCCCCCCCCTTTTCCCCCCCCCCACCCCCCCCCCCCCCACCCACCCACCCCTACCCCCCACCCACCCCCCACCCCCTACCTACCCCCCCCCACCCCCCACCCCCCAAACACCCCCCATAATATATATATATATATATATATATATATATATATATATTTTATATATATAAAATTATTTTAATTTATATATATATTTATATATATAATATATATTATATTATAAATTTTATTATTATTAATAATAAAATTATTAAAATATAATATTAATATATTTATATTTATATATATTTTATTTTAATATATAATATTAATATTTTTTTATATAATTTTTATAGGTATATTTATAAAATTTTATATATTTTATTTTCTAATATATATAATAATATATATATATTATATTATTATATATATATATATATATATATATATATATAATTTTTATTTTATATATTAAAATATATAATATAAATATATATATTTAAAAAGGTTAATAAGTTATATATTTGGGGAATATAAATATATATATTATATATATATAAATATATATATTATATTAATATTATATATATATAATAATATATATTTTATTAATATTATATATATACTATACATATACTTTTTATTATATCTATACATATCTTTATTTTTATATTATAATAATTATATTAAAATTTTAAAATAATATTATTATTAAATATATATAATTTATTTTATATTATATATATATATATTATATATATAATATATTTTATTATATTTTAATATAT
>JACEEZ010016135.1:0-10000 GCA_016584305.1 Chionoecetes opilio | reverse complement strand
GTGGAGTGGAGGAGGGTCTTTCGGTCAGCACCCCAAGGGCACATAGGAGATAGTTTTGTGGAGGCGTAGGCGACGAAGGGCAATTTACCTTTAGAGATAGGATATGCGCCTTCCAGGTTTAAATCGGAGTCGAAAGTGAGGCCCAAAGGGAAATTTCCAGAGGAGCAATACTTGAGAGGTATGTTCATATAGAGAAAGTGGAGGGGGGGAGTGGTACACCGAGAGCGAGAGAAAAGAAAGGATGGAGAAGGATTTTGTGGGGGGAGAAACGAAAGCCATGATCGGATGATGATGATGATGATGAAAGCTCAGGAAGAAAACAGCGGAAATGCAGATTGGAGGAGACAGCGGAGGGGTGCCGGGGAAGGCCGGAAGCGAGATGGCTAGGTCATCCACGTAAAGGGGGGGAGGACGCCAGGTTGGTTAAGGTGGAGACGAGTCCATTCACTGCAATGAGGAACAAGGAAGTGCTGAGGACACTCCCTTGGGGGACACCTTCAATTTGTGAGGAAGGACGAGGAAGAAGTGAGTATAAATTTTTACTCTGAAGGAGCGATTACATAGAAAGGACCCTTTAGAAAGACCCCCATGTTACCAGTTACGCCGAAAGTGGTTAACTGGTGGAGGATATGGTGTCGCCAGGTGGTATCATAGGCTTTCTCTAAATAAAAAAAACCAGCAAGGACTGATTCGTGGCGGGCAAAGGCTGTGGTAATGTATGTTTCTAGGTGGGTTAAGGGGTCAGCTGTGCCTCGGGCATGTCGGTAACCGAATTGAGAAGGGGAGAGAAGACTTTTGGATTCCAGGAACCACATAAGACGGAGATTAATCATGCATTCCAATAACTTGCAAAGGCAACTAGTAAGGGCAATGGGGCGGTAATCTTGAGGGAGGGTACCGGATTTATTGGGTTTGAGGAATAGGAGGACAAGGGCTTCGCGCCAGGGGGGGGGTGGAAAGTCCCCAAAGGACCAAATCCGCTTAAAAAGGGCTAGTAAAAAGATGAGAGAAATGTGAGGAAGGTGTTTGAGCATTAGGTAGTGAATGCCGTCAGGGCCTTCACAGGTGTTGCGGCAGGAATGAAGAGCGGAGGATAGTTCAGAAGAAGAGAAAGGAGCATTGTAAGGTTCAGAAGAGGATAGAGAGAAGGTGACAGGAATGCGTTCCCTGGTAGCTTTGAGTCTAGTGAACTGAGGAGAGAGGTGGGATCCACTACTTACAAGACTAAAAAAGGAGCCAAATTCCTCTGCTACTTGGTATGGCTCTGCAATAATTTGGTTATGAACGTGCAGGACTGGGGCAACAGGAGGCGGGTGTTTACCTGACAATTTATGTATTCGACGCCAAACTGATGAAATGGGGGTATCTGTTGTGAAGGAGGAGACGTAGGTGCGCAAACTATTAATTACAGAGAGTTTAATGGTCTGCTTAAGGGGTCCGTTTCCACTTTTGGATCAAATTTTTTGTCGTGAGCTACAATTTTTACACAATAAGCTAGGCAATAGCATGATATCTGAAAAAGTTTGAAGGTGATAGCAGCAGAAGTTTCAGTATAATAATTATTTTACAAAAATCCGTCAATTTTTGGAACATATTTGAAATGACAATACTTTACTATTCTTAGTTGTATTATATATTTTTTTGTTTGTCAAGTAAATTTGATCCCTAAACTATAAATCCTCACGATTGTTTTTATTAGATAGCTTCATAATATATATTATATATATATATATATATATATAATATATATATATATATATATATATATATAATATATATATATATATTATATATATAATAATATATATATTATATAATCTTTTTGGTAAAATTTTTGTTTTATTTCTTTGTTTTTGCTCTAGTGTAAGGGCGAACCACCACCTACAGGCGTTCGAACAACAGATCCTTCTTCCACCCTCTGGTTTCCTGTTCGTGGTGGTTCGAACAAGACTGGTTCGGTCACCAATCGTCTTCACCACGTCCCGACCTCTGCTTCAAACCACCAAGTCTCGAAGCCCTCTGGTCTGAGTGAAGGTTACGAGGCGCCTGGCCCCGGCTGTCCAGGCAGAAGATACCCGACGCAACACGGGGAGTTGCTCTCTCTCTCTTAACCTCTGGGGTGTACACTTCATCGTCCCCTCCCCCCCCCGGGTTCAACTCCCCTTCCCGTCGCCGTGCCCCGGGTTCCATGCTCAGGCCCAGGGTTTTGACGGGAAGGTTTGTTGCGAATTGGGGAGCAGGGGGGGAGTCTGGTGATGGTTTTGCTTTGTTTTAAAATTGCTTATTGAAATACTTGTTTGTACATATTTTGTATTTTGCGCGGGATACGAAGAAAATTCCTCAATTTAACACGGGTTTTTTCCCCATCCCCCCTTACGGCCCTCCCCCTTTTTCCAGCTTCCCCTTTTCTGGAACCGGGGCAACGATTTGCGTTTTAATCGCGCTGGGTTTTCCCTTTTACAAAAAATAGTTATTTTTTTAAATTTATAACTATTTAGCCCGGGAAGTTTTTTAGCCCTTTTCATTGTTGTTTTGGGTCCCGGGGAAAAAAAAAAAAAAAAAAAAAAAAATTTTTGGAAAGGGTTCTTTTTTTTTTTTGGAGGTTTTTTTTTTAAAAAAAAAACTTTGTTATGATATTGGGGTTTTTCCCCCAAAAACTCTTTGGGAAGGGTAAAAATTTTTTTTTCTTTTTGTTCATGTTTATTTTACATCAGGGCCCATTATTAGAGCTTTTTGGGGAACCTGGCCCCGGGGTTTTCGGGTTTTTTTAAAAGATACTTCGAAGGGGAAGAGGGCCCGCGCTAACCCCGCGGGGAAGGGGTCGAGGGATCGGCGGAGGGGGTCCAACAGTTTATTTTTACCCAAAAATTCCCGATGAATTTTCGGGGAAAATTTTTAGTTTACCTTAGTGTCCCCAAAGCCCCCGTGATCTCTAGAGCGCTTCAAATAAATTATTTTTTTTAAACCCGAACAAAAAAAAAAAGGGAAAAAAGGGCCCCCCTTAAGGGGGGGGCTAAAGGCTTTTTTTAAATAAAAAATAAAATCGGGGTTTTGGCCCGGGGGGTTTTTTTCCCGCTTTTGCAAGCGGAGCGCTCCAAGCCCCAAACCCCGCCTTAAGCAAATTGGGCCCCTTTAAACCCAAATCTAACGTCCCACCAGGGAAGGGCCATTTGGAGTTAAAAGGACGAGAGGTGGGGGGGGATAACTGTAAGGGCGGCATTTAGAAAAGAGAGGGAAAAAGGGTGGTGGGGCATATCAGAGGTAAAAAGGAAAAAGGGGAAGGATGAAGGGAAAGGGCAGAAAGGGGAAAGGAAAAATATCCCGCCAATCGGCTCCGGAAAAAACCATCGTGGGGGGTTTTAGGAAGTGGGCCCGAAAGGAGGGAGGGGGAAAAGGGATAGGGGGAGGGGGTTTGGGCCTAAAAAGGGTTTATTGGTCGAGGGACCGACCAAGCAGGTTTTTAAGCGGGGGGGGAAGGAGAGCAAAGAGAGAGGTCAAAACCCGGGGAAAGGGGACTGAGCCCTCACATTAAAGTGAGTGGGTCGTTTAAAAAATTGAGAATAATGAGGTCGGGGTGGCTGGGAAAAGCGTTCAAGAGACGGCCCCACGGGTTTTAAAGGGGGAGTCCCCCCCCAAAGGGAGTGGTGGAGTTGAGGGTCCCCTACAAACCAGAAAAGGGGGTTGTAGGCGGGAGAGAAGGGCTTTGTAAGGCATAAAAGCCCAATAGGGTGAGAAGGAGAAAAAATAGAAGGAAACAATAGTAACCAATTTTGGATATTACCCTTAAGAGGGTACATGGATAGTAGGTCGACAGTCGGGGATATGAAAATTTTTTTCTGGGGGAAAAGGGATTGAGGGGGAAGAAAAAATTTAATATATTGTTACCGGGGAGAAAAAAATGGTTTTGGGGGAATTTGGAACAGGGGTGAGTAAGGAAAGGTTTTGGAGGCAGTAACTTAGGTTCATAGCGGGAAAATCAGGAGCGAAGGTCTTGTCTGGGGAGGGGAAGCCGCGAATGTTCCATTGGAGAACAGAAATTGTGTAGGGGTTTCAACGGGTGATGGGGTTGGAATGGAGCGTCAGGATAGGGGTCGGAGGACTGGGGTATCAGGCGCGGGGCCCCGGGTAGAAGGGTCGTGGGATGGGGAGTTCAGGTGGGGGGGGAAACGTGTAGGGGAGGACAGTTGTAGGGTCGGGGGGTGAGGGGTCGGGATGGGGATTGTTGAGAAAAAAGGAGTCGCGTGTTAGCCAGGAGGGGGGGGGGAATTTTAAAAACAGACTAAGGTGGGGCGGGCAGAGGAAGTAGAAGAGGGGGAAGGACATGGGTGATCGAGGAAGGGAAGAAGGGTGGAGTGGGGAAACGATGGAGTAGGGGGGAAAGGGGGAACGGGGGGAATTTTGGGGGGAGGCAGGGGGAAGAGGGGTAGGGGAAAATGGAGGAAAGGAGGTACTCACTGAGACTGTGGGAGTTGAGAAGAAGGTGGGGAAGAGGGGTGGTCTGGGAAGGGGGATAGAGGGGTCATGTCTTAAAACTGAGCGGGGGTACTCCCGATCATAGGTAGGTCCAACGGGAGAGTCGGGAGGGAAGACCGGGGGGCAAGGGTCCTTGTAGGAGGGACGTAGAAAGTGGGGTGTAGGGGGAAAGGGAGGAGGGAGAGGTAGGGGTGGGTTTTTAGGGGGGGAGGAAGGTGGAGGACGTTTAGGGTTTTAAAAGATGGGCCCGAGGAGTGGGGGTTGAGGAAGGGGTTTTTGGGGATCGAAAAGGGGGGTAGAGGTCGGAGTATCTGGACTGAGGACGGCAAAGGGGTTATTATGGAGAAAAAAGGGGGCAGAAGAAGAGCAAATAAAAGGACAGGAGTGGGAGGGGGAGGAACGGGGAAAAAGAGAGGGTAGGAGGGGTTTTTAGTGGGAGGGGTTTAGTGGGAGGACCGGGAAAGTGGGTTTGGGAAAAATAAGCGGGGGAAAACGGGGGAGGCGTAAACCCAGCGACGAGCTTCCTGCGGGCTTCCCCAAAAGAGTGAAGCCCTTCTTAAATTGAGGATGCTTTTCTGATTCAAGTAGGGGCAGGGAACCACTGAGAAGACGTTTGTGGGAACCCACAAAGTTGCACAAGTGGGAGATGTTGCGGGCACATAAACCGAGCATGGCCAATTTGAGCACAAAAGGGCACGGGCAGAGGTCGGCAGTGCTGGCAGGGTGGGCCAAAAAGCCAAGAGGGGGGGGGGGGGGCTAAACACGGCGTGGAGTAGGGGGGGGAAGATTAAAAGAGTATGGAACCCCCGGGAAATAAAGCTATCATGGAGATCTTTTTCCCTTTTGAAAAGGACTTTGGCAATGTTGGGGGGGACTTACGGCGGCCCCGGGGTGGGATGGGGGAGCAGTAAACTGCAACGGCATCATAATCCTCTGTCAAAAGGTCGAGGAGGACTCCCCCGCAGTCGGGTATTCGGTGTCTCGACCGGGGCAAGAACGCGGGGGGGTGGAAATGTTCCGTGCAGGGGTTAAGAGCAATGTCGGGCCCTGAGTGAATGGGATCCGTCGAGGTTTTAAAGGGTTGAGCAGTGCATGAGCTTGGGTCTCGGTGTCAACAGACCAGGGGACCCGGGCGGGGCGGGTACGGAATGCAACCTTTTTCAAATTTCCGTGGAGGCTGCCGAGAAACTAGGGCTTAGCAGAGTAAGGGGGGGGTACTAGGGACGATGAAGAAACGGTCCCCCTTTGCAGGACCAAAAAAGGGCGAAGTAGGGGGGAGGGGAGAAGTAAGGGGGTGGGAGTGGGAAAAGGAGACCGTGCGGACGTATTTTCCCCGGCCGGAGAAAAGGGTTGTAGGGGGCAAGAGTAGCTACAAGATAGGGGGGGGACAAAGAAGGTTGGGTGGAGGGGGGTAGAGGAAAGGTTTGGAAGGGTAGCAGGGGGGCAAGGATGGAGAAGGTAGGAAGGGTAGTGGGTTTTTTAGTGGAGTGTCGCCTGGGGTGAGGATGGTTGTTGATCTGGCTAGGGGGCTTGGGCACAAAGGACTTGAGGGGGAGTTGGGTAGGGTCCCCGTATTCCGGGGCCCTAGTCAAAGGGAGCAGGGGTCGGAAAAAGGGGGATCACCCGGGCATTTGGGAGAGGGACGGCCCCGAAGCCCCTAAAGGTTTGATTTCATCATTGGCCATGGGGAGCCTGTAGTAAAGTGGGGGAAATAAAAATCATCCCCAAGACCCCCCTGAAGGGAAAGAGCAAAGGTACAAGGGTATCCGTGCCCCTGGCACCTGAGGCCCTTATGACTGACCCGAACCGCCCCATATCCCATCAGCCGGCTCTCACACCTTTGGAGGGGAAAGGGGATAGGGGGAGGTACATGAGGAAAGATAGAGGGAAAGGGGGAGAAAAAAGGGAGAGACAGGGGGAAAAAGGGAGGGAAAATTAGTCACACCGAGGCAGGGGGCCAAGCCAAGGGAAATAGCCCGGGGGTATCCCCGGGCATAGGCCCTAATCCCGGGCCCAAAGCCCCCCCACTATCAGCGGGTGGGGAAAAGGGGGGGAGTGACATTCAAACAACGTATATAATAGTGAAAATTTTTCAAAGAATTAAAAAGACTTTAAACTACGAAATAAAAGTGACATTTAAAAAACAAAGAGAATAGGACATGTTAAAAAAAAAACAAAATAGAGGGGCATTTTTAAAAAAACTAATGAATAGGACATTGAAGCATGGAATAGTGACATAATACAATAGAAATGACAAAACATACAATAGTGACATTTAAAAAAAAAGAATGAAAAGTGACATTTTAACATCAAATAAAATGACATTTAAACAAAAAATACAATTGGAATTTTTTAAATCGAATATAAAGTGCATTTTTAAAAAATTAATGTAAAAGGGAATTTAAAAAAAAAGATTACATAGAGAAGTTTTAAAGGAATCGCGCGAAAAAACTATTCTATAAACTTTTTGAGAGGGGGACGCTTTGTTTTCCCTTTTTATTAAGTGTACATTATTCGTTTAAATTTTTTCCCTGTTTATTTTTAACTGGAATCCCTGTTGTTGCACTCTGGTTAAGTCATACTGTTTCCCGGGAAAATTTTTTAGCTTTTAGGGGACTTTACGGCGATTTTTTAAGTAACTAATTACTAATGTTTTACATAGGATGTGCGGAGAGATAGAGAGCTACTAGTAAAAAGGGGTGCCGCCCTAGATGTCTCTACCTTTAACTATATATATATCTTGTTTTTATATTAAATAAATTTTTTTTTTTCATCTCTAACGGAGGCCAAAAGGGGAAAAAACAGGTAACAAAAAGCCCGAAAGCTGCCCGTACCTGCAAATCCCCGTAAGTGCTTGTTTTTTCTGCGGGGCATATCACAGTGACACAAAATAAATGAAGAAATCCCTTTTTTTTAAAAAAAAATAAAAAAAATTATTCCATTTTCATTTCTCCTATACGAAAAGTCTTAGGTGATAAAACGGAAATTAACTATTGTCAGTATAAATTTAAACTTTCATTAGACAAAGATAATGATTGAGACCTTTCATTACGTGGGGGATTTCAATTAAAACCACAAAACCATTTTAAACGTAAAATAACCCCCTCAAAACCTTTATACCCTTTCCTACAACCCCCATAATAATAATAACCAGCGAACACAAGGCACAGATAAAGGTTTTAGAGACCCTTTTATCTACTACGTTTCTTTAAAATTTAAAAACCACGAAGCGCTCGAGGGGCGGAGCAGATGGTTGGGTCCCCCCCCCAAATGGCGTTCTCGGGGACCGCGTTTGATCCCCGATGAGAACCAAAATCCACTTCAAACCTTTTTGCATGTCGACGGGTAAGAACACCCACATTTGCCCACTCCCGCTTTTGTTGCAGTGCATCTGAGGGCACAGTTGGGCGGAGAGCCCCTAATCCAGGCGTCCTATAAAAATCCTGCCTGCGCCACCAGGGCGAGGGCCAACCATCACAGCCCTCAAGTGAATCCCGGGCCTACCATCCCCAACCCCGGAGGTCACTGCCTACAGGTGCTACAGGGCAAGGGGAAAAAAAAACAAATCGAAAATCCGGAAAAATCCTAAACTAAGCCTAATACCCTATAAAAATCCCCCCATAATAAGAATGAACCTTAGTTTCACCCTTGCCACATCACCACCACCACCCCCACCCCTCGGTCATTACAAGGAACAATAACCCCAAAGCAGTTTCCCACCCACCATCGCTTTTTCTCCATAGCTTTGGGTTCGTCTTTATGGGAGGGTTCGGGAATGGCTGCGTTCGTCATCGCAATAGATCGCCTTCCAGGAAATTTATTTACGGTGTTTTTTCTGGGCGCGAAGGATGAGCGCCCCCTATTTAAAGATTAATGGAAGGGGTTAAAAGCCATGCCATCCTTATTCCCCCCGGGACTACCAGGAGGAAAAAAAAAAGAGAGAGGAAGAGAGAGGAGAGAGGGGAGAGAGAGAGAGAAGGAGAGAGGAGGAGAGAAGAGAGGAGAGAGGAGGAGAGAGGGGAGAGAGGGGAAAGAGAGAGAGAGGAGAGAGAGAGGAGGAGAGAGAGGAGAGAGGGGAAAAGGGAGAGAGGAGAGAAAAAGAGAGAGAGAAAAGGGGAGGGGAAGAGAGAAAAGGGGGAGAGGAAAAAAGTAAGCCCTCTTTTGGTATAGGTAAATAGATAGGTATTGGTAAATTTCCAATAGGTTTTTAAGGTTGAAAGAGTAAAGGGTAGCAGTGAATACCATCCCCACGGCAGCCGTGCATCACTGATAGTCCATGACCCAGGCCAGATTCGGTACCACCTGGGGGGACTAAACACGAATGGTATAAAATTTTTATAGAGGACGTAAAACATTAAGATATGATACCCTTCCCCGCACTGGATTAGTCTGATTTTTTGATGCAATGGGGGTGCTCCCCATAAAAAAAGATTTTCAGCGTGACGTCGGGGGGTTTTTCCTATTTTCTTTAAAATCAATCACACGATCTTTGCGAAATTTTTGGACCCTATGTAAAATTTTGATTCTCACCAAGTTTTTTCCTAGGTTTTTTTTAAAAATTTCCCAATTTTGGGATTTACCGAAAAAAAAATTAATTTTGGGATTTCCCATTAATTGGAATAAATCCCTAAATATGGAAAAATTAAAAATATATTCCAACAGTCTGTAGCAAATTTTGATTCTCTACAAGAGTTTTTTCAGATGAAATTTTTCAAGTTTCCCCATATTTAGGGGTTATTTCTATTTTGGGGATTTTTTTGATATTTTGGGGAAATTTTTATTGGGGAAAAGCAAACATAGTAGAATGGTTTTTCCTGTAAATGTGTTTTTTTTGTTTTTTTCATGTAATGTTTAATGGGGGTATTTTTTTTTCTTGTGTGGACTGTTTTACGGCATGATGAAAACCCTCAGCGAGGAAGAGAGCACGGTCGACTGTATCATCCACTGCTCTGAGATACAGCGATGCTTGGTGTCCCCCAAGGATTTGGACTCCCGGAACACATTGCTCAGGGCTGCAGAGATCAGGGAGCATGACCAGTCCTGGGAAACAGCCAAAGGGCCTTGAAGAAGGAGGAAAACCCAAAATACATTTTCACCTAAATGTCGTATCTCTTTTCAATGAAAGAAGTCACTGGATTTACCTTGCCAAGGGTCAAAATGAATCAGCAAGCTCGACCCCGGGGGAGGGATCAAGGGAGCCCCCATTTCTAGCAGGGGGGGATGCCAAAGTATTCTCTTTTGGAGAATCAAGCAAGACAGAAAGCAGCAAAGACAAGGGACCATCATCCCGGGGTTGAGCTACGAGCAGTTAAAAGGATTACTAGGAGAACAGAACCAGGAGACCTTGGGCCCTAGCGAGGGTTCTGCTGAACTAATACTACTAATATCAACTACTTGTAAGAAACAGTTGGAAAATATATATGTCCCTAAAGAGGATAGGAAAAAGGAAGTTTCATATGCAGAATGATAGGGTATGAAAAAAAAAAAAAAAAAAAAACTTTAAATTTCCCCAACTACCCAAATTTAA
>JACEEZ010016134.1:65000-78156 GCA_016584305.1 Chionoecetes opilio | reverse complement strand
ACCCTTCATAATTATCTGCAAAAGGTTCTAGTGTGGGGGTCGGGCCCTTTTTTCCCCACACTGCCTCTACAAATTTTGAGGTCCTGAAAAATTTAAAGTCCAAAAGTAAAAGGGTTTAGGAGTTAATAGGGTTTTAGTTATTTTAAAAATACCCTTTACTCTCTCTCTTCTCTCTCTCCTCTCTCTCTCTCTCTCTTTTCCCTCTCTCTCTCTCCCCCTCTCCTCTCTCTCTCTTCCTCTCTCTCTTTTCTAAACTGACAGTTGTGTTTTTTTTTTCCCTTTTATTAGTATTTCCCTTTCATTTCTTACTCAGTGTGGACGATTGTATTTTTTTATTGGCAATAAAAAATACATATAGCACACCCCCACGGGTTGACAGATTAGACAAGTTCGACCCAGAAATATATTTATCTTGACGTAACCTTGACGTCATAACAGGCATAAATCTCTCTTCTCTCTCCTCTCTCTCTCTCCCTCTCTCTTCTCTTCTCTCTCTCTCTCTCTCTCTCTCTCTCTCTCCTTCTCTCTCTCTCTCTCTCTCTTCTCCTCTCTCTCTCCTCCTTTTCTCATTTAAATTTAAAAAATGTTTTTATTCTTTAACTTTTTTACCAGGGTCTCTCTTTTCCCCTCTCTCTCCTCTCCTCCTCTCTCTCTCTCTCTCTCTCTCTCTTTTCTCTCTCTCTCTCTCTCTCTCTCTCTCCCCTCTCTTCTGAAAATTGCATGAAAAACGGGTTCCCAAAATTTCCTCCTCCCCCCCTTCCCGTCCCCCCCTTTCCCCTTCCCTTTCCCCTTTTCCCTTCCCCTTTCCCCTTCCCCTTTCCCCTTTCCCTTTTCCCCTCTTCCCCTTTTCTTTTTTAAAACACTTTTTTCCCTATTTTCCCCGACTCTACTTTTTTTATTTTTTATCGCCAATTCCTTCTTTCCTCCTTAAAATTTTTAAATTCCTTATTTTTCCTTCCCCTAAAGTGACCAGCAATCATTATTCTCTCTCTCTCTTTTCCTCCTCCTCTCCTCTCTCTCTCTCTCTCTCTTTTCTCTCTTTCCCTCTCTCTCTCTCTTCTCTCTCTCTCTTCTCTTTATTATTTTGGTTTCTCACGCTTGTTTTTCTACCTTTTAAAACTTGTATTTCTCTCTCTCTCTCTCTCTCTCTCTCTCCTCTCTCTTCTCCTCTTCTCTCTTCGTCGCTTGGAAAACACGTATAATTAAAAAAATGGGGAATGGTTAAAATGGACGAATAACCCAAAAAAAATGACTTCCTTTACAAGATTTTAAATCCTTAGAATAAAAAATTTAAATTTGATCTTTTCCAGGGGATTTTTATTGTGTTTTTTTTATCATGTAACTTTTTATCTTTTAATCATGTTTACTTATTTGTTATTGTTGCGGATGGTGTAAGGGGGAAAAATGGGGAAAAGATAATAAGGGAGGAAAAATTCTAAGGTGCAAAGGTGGAGAGAGAGAGAGAGAGAGAGGGGAGAGAGAGGGGAAATTTGAGTCAGGGTTTTATATGAGGAGATTAAAAGGCCCTTTGTTATTGTTTTGCTGTTATTGTTTTTATTGGTATTGTTGTTGTTTTTTATTATTGTTGTTGCTATTTTTTTTTTTTATTACATCTTTTTTACCCCTCTATTACTACTACTACTTTTAGACACTATACTAACTCCCCTTTACTAACTACTACTATACTACTTTTTTTTTTACTACAAATACCTCCACCCCCTCTTTATTTGGGCGGTCGCCTCCCCCAACCCGCTTTTGACTGTGGCATCCAACCTTACAACTCCCTTAAAAAATACTACATTTACTAACTAACCCCCCCTAAATTTAAAAAACCTATTTTTCCAAACCCTTCCACCCTTTACCCCACTCTCTCCCAAAGGGGCCTCGCAATCGAGTCAATATGTCCGTGTTAGAGGGAGGGGAGTATCTCGTCCCCCTGAGAACAGGAGGGCAGACCGGGAGCAGGGGAGAAGGAGAGGCGACACCATCCAGCGGCGGGACTCCGGGGCTGGGCTTCTTTACACAAACACTGTCTTGAGTAGAAGTCCTACCGGGGGGGCCCACCCCCAATTGGTGAAGACCAGGGGCGGAAGGGTTACCATGGTCGATTTTGCGGGACCTATCCCCATGGGCCCCATCTTCCCCAGCCGTTTCTGTGGTGGACACCCTCGGGGGGAGCTACGTGGGAGGCGGCCATCGGGTGAAGATCCATGCCCAAAAAAAGGTCCGCTGCCTTGGCCAGAACCCCGAGCACAGATGCCCACGCGAGCCTCGGGGGCAGTATTGGTGTCCTGTACCGCAGGATTTCCCCATTGAGGCAAAGGGTTTGGCCGGTGGAGAGCTTGGCACACCCCCTGAGCCTGGCTGTCAGGTCCCTCCCCTCGCGTCCTGATACCACGAACCCCCTTTTTGCACTCATGGTGTGGTCTACGTTTTTGGGGGATCCCACACACAGGGGGGGGGAAAGCCCTTCCACTGGCCACCGTACTCAGAGCAACGGCATCGACAAATTCTTGTTTTTGGGTTGAAGGCCCTTTGCTCTTTTGGGTAGTGATGTTAGCCATTGGGACGCTCCCCGCTCCGTGCGATTGGATTTTTTTCACGATGTCTGGAGGCAGGGTGGGCGAAAAGGGGCAAAGGTGGCTTCTGCCCTTGCTGCCCTTTCTGAGAACGTTTTTTTTGCTCAGCGATCACACTTTGGGCGATTTCACCTTTTGCGTCCGAGCGATGATAATCCCTGAGGGTCCTGTAAGGTTTATGGAGTGAGGGGGCCCACTCAGCCACCTTTCAGGGGGAAAGGGGATTTCCCCTCCCGCCTAGTCTTGGGGGAGTTCGAGCAACGCCCTCCGTATTCCCCCGGGGCGGGGGATTCCCGTAACGCTGGTATAAAATATTCTTTATAAACCCCAGCGTCTAGGGGAGGGCTGATGTCCCGGGGTGGTGCGCATGGCAAAACTCCACCGATGTTGAGGCATGCGTGTATGCGCGTAGGTGCGTGAGGCTCGGTCTTGGCCCTGGGGTGACAGGACAGACTCGTGTACCCACTCAGACATTTCTCTCCCACGTACTCCCTTTTTATACTCCTCTGTTCCAAAACAGAAAACCCCAAATCCGCGCCTTCCTTGTTACCAAACTCCACTGCCACTGAAAAAGTTTACAGCCCCGTCATAGTGCCGGTTGACGAGAGGAAGGATTTAGCGGCGTTGGGTGGTTCCTATGGGGGGCCATTTGGGCCTGTATTAACCCCCACCCGTGGCTTAGTCCTGTAATTGCCGGCCCCTGCAGGTCGTCAGCATATGCCACCCGCTTCACCTTGGTTTTTTTAAACGCAATCACGTCTTGAAGGACTGACATGCCCAGGGCGTACCGCCCTGGCCACTGGGGCACCTTGAGTTTTTCCTTCCCCTTTACTCTAAACCTAGCCTTATTTCTACCACTCTATTATAAAATAGAGGGGGCACTATAAGTGTATCGGGTATGTACCAGGGAAAAGGGCACCTTTATTTTATTTATAAGCATTTTTTTTCTGTTATGGAGTTAAACGGTTTTTGCGTCCATAACAGAACCGTTCACAGTCTTCTTGGGCGAAGATCTCCCCATGGGTGGGTGGCTGCTTCCCCCCGCCCGTTGCCCTGCGCAACCTGGGGGGCTCCCCGCCGCCCTCCTCACATCCTCCTTGACGACAGCCATGACATTTACCCCCGACGCGTCGTAGACTTCGCCCAAAGCCAAAGGGTCTGCATCCCGGTTCTTGTCCAGGAAGAGGGGGGAGGCTGGAAAGGGGCGAGAGGTGAAGGGGGGGTCACAAACCACTGTCTAACCCATACTATACTTAAAAAAAGTAGCAATAATAAAAACAAAAAAATTTAAAAAATAAAGATAACGATAGAATAATGATAATAATGTACTATAGCGATTTCACACCATAAAAAAAATACAAAAAAAAACAATATAAAACATGAAAAAAAAATAAAAAAAATCTTAGCATGAAAAAAAAAAACAAAAAATTTTAATTTCCCCCAGATAAATAAAGAAAAAGAGTAAACAACGACACTGGAACCCCCCTTTTAACCCCCACCCCGTGTGTTAATAAAGCAATGTTGTACGTAAACGCACATTTTCGCATAAGGGAGGGAGGTAAGCATGGGGCCCTCCGCCCTGGGGGTCAGGGGAGTGTGACGTATGGTTGTTCTCGTGTTTGGGTCCCGTTCGTTTGTGTTCGTGTTTGTTGACTTGTGAATGGATGAGTGACGGGTGAAAGTGAGAGTGGGTGAAGGAAGGGTGAGTATGGCCTTGTACGTATGTGTGTGTGTGTGTGACAGACAGACAAATAGATAGTGAGTAAGTGTGTGTGTGTGTGTGTGTAATAGATAAAGAGAGACAGACAGAAGACAGACAGTGAAAGGGTGTTTTTGGGGTTTGACAGAGAGAGAGAAGAAAAAGACAGTGAAATGTGGTAAGAGTCAAGAGAGATAGAGACAGACAGACAAAGACAGGAGTGTGTGTGTGTGGGTGTGTGGTGTGTGTGGTATAGAAGGGGGAGAGGTGTTTTCCTTTTAAGTTTAAAATTTATGAGGATGCTTTTTAAGATAATTGGATGGTTATTGACGATACAAATTGCCAGAGAGAGAGAGAGAAAGAGAACGCCCTATATGTTTATTATATTAACACATGTTGACGCCTTTTTGACATAATTTACTACCGGTGAAAAATTTTTGGATTACCTGGGTAACAAAAAAAAATGTTTTGAAAATGTCCAGGGGTTTTTCCGCTGAATTTGACTAATTTTAGTCTAGCCCAAAATGACCTGGTTTTGCTCAATAGGTCAGGTTTTTTTTGCTACAGAAATTTAAAAAAAAAATCGATTTTTCGAAAAAAAAAAAAATTCTGCGGATCATCGTGAGAAACCCCCTGTGATTTTTCCGTTTTCCTCAAGAAAAAAAATTTCAGCGTACCCAAATCTTTCAGTTTTTATTTAGTCCTCAAATTTAAAAGCAAATTATCATAATATTAGTAAAAAATGAGCGTTACGTGACACAAAAGTTCAGAGTTAGGCATAAATCGGCGTTCTTCGTTCCCCGGTGTGAGCAGCTGCGGGGGTTGTCTCTCTTCAGCGACCAGCAGTAGTCGCATCATGCTGCGTCCCACCCCTGGTCCTCTCCCCCATTTGGCGCAGTCCTGAGGGAAATTTTTTCCCCCGCTCGTCGCTCTCGCCCAAGTTTTCGGGAAAAACTTCCCAGTGTGAAAAACAGGAAGTGCATCTTAAACCATAAAACCCGGGTTTTTGGAAGGCCTTATCATGCCGCAGTCGGGTGGTTTCTGCCTTGGGTTTTTCCCCAGGAAGTTGTCCCACCTGCACAAACGATTTCCACGCGGCGCACTCTAGCGTTTTTCAGGGATTTTTTGGAACCTGTGTCCTTTTATGAGCTGCCGTATTGGGGCCATCGAAAATCCCGGCCTTTCAGCTTCTCAATGGTCAGCCCGGAAAAGGCTCGGCACAGGTTATTGAAGCACCCCCCATCCTTGTCCAGAGCGCGCGTGAACTTTTTCTTTAACCCCAAAGTTTAAAGTTTTTAGCGGGGGGACAATATCTTCCCCCGGGGTCACAAGAGGTTCGTTTAGATGTTTTCGCCCGGGTACAATGCTCTCGCGCCGGCCACTCTTCTTTACATATTTTGGGCTCTGTTCGCTGTCCAATGCATAAAAAACATGGGTACTTCGGAACCGGGCTGCTGACCGAGAAAAAAAGTTCACCATCTTCAAGTCGACGCAGATGACCATTGGTGTGCATATTTGGGTTTTTTTGTCGAGCATACTTATGTTAATTCTCTTTGAGAGTTTGGGTGCGCAAGAGGGATTGGGCGAAATGGTTCCCGTTGTGGAGGAGCACACACTTCAAAGAGCGCTTTAAACGTCAATGAAAAGTCGCCAATCTCTCGATCGTATTGAGGACGCCGGTTTTAAAAAGAAGACCGGCGACATTCGGCAGTCACGAGGTTCCCTCCTGGGAAAAAAGTAGCCCCCTGTGGCCTCATGCCTTCTACGAAAGGAAAGTGATACGGCGTCCTTGCCAAGTAGATTTTTTTCTTTGAGTTGGAGGCCAACAGCTGGAGGAATCTTCACAAACTGAGATCCCGAACCGATCTTTAAACTCACATTGTGAAAAGGGCTGCGGACTATCTTGTGCTTTATACTCTTCTTCTGATATCCTCGCCGTCTGTATGGGGGCCTTTGTCGTCCCGTCGGGAAGCTCTGTGAAAGTGGGACAGGGAAATTTTTTCGCAGTGAGCCAGGGACGGCGGGCAATGGAAGGGCGGGGTACTGGAGGCTGTGCCGATTTTCCGGTTGATGCCATTAGTATTTATGGCGCAAAAAAGTAACAAACCCATGCAGGTCAAACGGTCCCTCCCAAAACCCCGGAATCCCAAAAATTCAGTGAATTTTTTCCCCCCTTGTCCCCCGCCGGGGGGTATTCCCCCGACGTCTTGCACACCCTGTGCGGTGCCCAGGACTTATCTTGGTCACCCAGTTGACTTTAAAGAAACCCCGTAGGGGCGCTTACAAATCCTGTGATGTTCTTCCTGTCCCCCTGACAGGGGTGTATTGTCCGCAGATGTAGCAGAAAACGTCAGGATTATTCCTGCATGACCGTCGCGCCGAACCCATCACAATAAACTGAAAGAAAAAAAAGAAAGATGCAGCTGAGTGTCAGACAATGAAATTTAGAATTTTAGAATTTAGAAATTTAGAATGGAGTAAATGGTGAGACGGGTATTTATTTGATTGGCTAATTGTGGAATTCCCTTTATTCGTGTCTGTGCATTGTAATTCGATATATTCTTCAAGAAAAATATGATTGAACTCAAAAACCCCTGATATTACATATGTATAGCTTCGTCAGGTGGGGCCTATGGCTGTATCTCAAAAAGTTAAACTTGATAGAGCAAAATCAATGTGATATTGGGAAACTCAGAACACCTAAATTAGTCTAAATCAACTGAGAAACCCCTTGACGTTTTTTTGGCGTTACCCAGTGTTTATGAATGAAACTTTTACATGTTTTGAACGCGAACACGAAGGGCGGAGTGAATGATAATGTGTGTGTGTGTGTGAGTGTGTGTGAGTGTGAGTGTGTTGTGGTGTGTGTGTGAGTGTGTGTGTGTGTGTGTGTGTGGCATTGAAAGAGAGTGAGAGAAATAATAAGAGAGGCAATGATGAATGACTGTGCATGACGTGTGTGTGTGTTCATGTGTGTGTGTGTGTGTGAAGGTTATATAAAAATACACAAACAAGATATAGTCCTTTGTGATTTTAATTACTACAAAAAAACAAAAGAAGAAGAAATCATTTATATATGCATTTAAAGTTAATCATGAGTTAAGAATGGAATTTTAAAAAGTTCAGAAAAGAAAACTATCCCTTCGTTTGTGTGTGTGCGTGTGTGTGTGTGTGTGTGTGTTCGCTGCTTCATGGTCACTGATTCGAACATTTCCTGAACCAGTAATCGTTTTAATGAGTCAAGCCGGTCTGAATCTGAAGGGGGGGGGGGGAGGCTGGAAGAGAGGGAGAATGGAGGAGATGGAGGAAGAATAGAGTGAGAGAGGGAGGAAGGATAGAGAGAGTGAGATATGTGAGAGGGAGGAAGGATAAAGAGAGAGTGAGAGAGGGAGGGAGAATAGAGAGAGAGGAAGTGAAGAATACAGGAGAGAGAGGAAGAATTAGAGGAGAGAGAGAAGTGGAAGAGGGAAAGAAATTAGACTGATGCAAGAAAGGCAGCCTGTAATCTCTTATTGACGTTTAGTGCTTGGAGAATAACTAGTATCGTTGTGTGTGTATACGAAACACTGTGACGTAGAAGCGAGGCTGCCTTAACCATGCCATTAAGTCTTGTGTTGTTACGGAGTCAGGAAGGCATTGCTCCAGCACGCCATTCAGTAGTGGTCTCGGATCGCACGAAGAATTACGATAAAACAACAAAACGCAAAACTTTATAACGCAAAAATATATAGAAGAAACTATTACAAATGAAACGAATGATTTTATTTTTTGACTTTTTAATATATTTTTTTTATTTACGTTTTTATTGACCTTTTTTTTACGACAAATTGTAATGAGGTTATGACATGTACTCAAAAAAAAAATTAATATATAAGGAAAGCAAATATTTCTGCTTTTAAATCCTTCTCATGTGTCTAATCACACTTTCTATTTAGACTTCAATCCTTTCTATGAAAATACACCGTTGAAAGTTAAAGTTAAAGCATCAAATTTAGTTAGAAATAAGAAAACATTTATAAACTACCTGTACTATATAAAAGTTTACACGCTCAGGTTATTATCAAGTATAGTTTACAGATTCGCGTATCCTCGACTTTTCCTCTTCCCACGCCCTTGTCTCCTGGCTTCCTAGTGCCGTGTGAGGCTAAAACCTTGTCTCATAGCATCCTATAATACGTCCCTTGTCTCATAGCGTCCTATAATACGTCCCTTGTCTCATAGCGTCCTATAATACGTCCCTTGTCTCATAGCGTCCTATAATACGTCCCTTGTCTCATGGCGTTTCCCATAATACGTCCCTGTCTCATAGCGTCCTATAATACGTCCTTGGGGCTCATGGCGTCCTATAATACGTTCCCTTGTTTTCATAGCGTCCTATAATACGTCCCTTGTCTCATAGCGTCCTATAATACGTCCCCTTGTCTCATAGCGTCCTATAATACGTCCCTTGTACATAGCATCCTATAATACGTCCCTTGTCTCATAGCGTCCTATAATACGTCCCTTGTCTCATAGCGTCCTATAATACGTCCCTTGTCTCATAGCGTCCTATAATACGTCCCTTGTCTCATAGCGTCCTATAATACGTCCCTTGTCTCATAGCGTCCTATAATACGTCCTTGGTCTCATGGCGTCCTATAATACGTCCCTTGTCTCATAGCGTCCTATAATACGTCCCTTGTCTCATAGCGTCCTATAATACGTCCCTTGTCTCATAGCGTCCTATAATACGTCCCTTGTCACATAGCATCCTATAATACGTCCCTTGTCTCATAGCGTCCTATAATACGTCCCTTGTCTCATAGCGTCCTATAATACGTCCCTTGTCACATAGCATCCTATAATACGTCCCTTGTCTCATAGCATCCTATAATACGTCCCTTGTCACATAGCGTCCTATAATACGTCCCTTGTCTCATAGCGTCCTATAATACGTCCCTTGTCTCATAGCGTCCTATAATACGTCCCTTGTTTCATAGCATCCCATAAACGTCCCTTGGTCTCATAGCGTCCTATAATACGTCCCTTGTCTCATAGCGTCCTAATAGTCCTTGTCCATACGCCTATAATCCCTTGCTCATAGCGTCCCATAATACGTCCCTTGTTCTCATAGCATCCCCATAATACGTCCCTTGTCTCATAGCACCCATAATACGTCCTTGTCTCATAGTCCAATACTTCCCTGTCTCTATCCTATAATACGTCCCTTGTCTCATAGCGTCCTATAATACGTCCCTTGTCTCATAGCGTCCTATAATACGTCCCTTGTCTCATAGCATCCTATAATACGTCCCTTGTCTCATAGCGTCCTATAATACGTCCCTTGTCTCATAGCATCCTATAATACGTCCCTTGTCTCATAGCATCCTATAATACGTCCCTTGTCTCATAGCATCCTATAATACGTCCCTTGTCTCATAGCGTCCTATAATACGTCCCTTGTCTCATAGCGTCCTAATAACGTCCTTGTTCATAGCATCCTATAAGTCCTTGTCTCATAGCGTCCTATAAATACGTCCTTTCTCATAGCGTCCTTAATACGTCCCCTTGTCTCATAGCGTCCTATAATACGTCCCTTGTTCATAGCGTCCAAAAAAATACTTCTTTAAATTTTAAAACTTCTTTAGTGCCAGAGAGGCAAAACCCCCCTTAACACCCCGTCTGAAGGGCGTCGCGGTGAAGGCCTGAGGTAGTGGCTGTGTGTTTTCCTGGTGTTTATTACGTTACTTTTCTGTCTCCGGGGGGGGGCGGGGGGAAGGGAAAAATGATGAAGGGCCCTTTGTTTATGTGGTGGGGTTTTGTGTGTGTGTGTGGTGTATGTCATCCGGGGGTCATTTTCAATTTTTTTTGGGTTTACGTGGTTTTTTGTGCATTACTGTGTGTGTGCCCTTTGTGTTGGTGTGTGTGTTTGTGTGTATTTTATCACCCATTGTCTTGTTCACACGGTGGACTCGCGATCCCCCAATTTCCCCCTCCCGGGTTTCTAGCTTGGGTCATTTTACCGATCTTTGGGTAATTTGCGGGACCTCCCACTCAACACACCCATCCCCCCTTTTAAAGGGGATATAACCGCCCGAATTTTTTGTCATTAAAAAAACCCCGGGAGATGAGGATTCAACCCCCGATACCAAGAATGCCGGGCCAGCGCGCCCCCTTTGACCATTGGGGGTTTTTGGTGTGTGTGTGTGTGACGTGACGTGACGTAACGCCTGGATGACACAGTACGGATGACATGTGACGGATGACGCAGCTGTAGGCTTAGGTTTGTTTACACCTCACTAAAGGGAATACAGCAGCACCTAGTTAGTAGTTATGAATTGCTTTATTTATTTATTTTCTTTATCTAGTACGTTCAAAATTAGGATATCTTTGTATGTTTTGTTTATTAGTTTTTTCATTAATAGTTTTTATATGATTTCCTGATTTTTGGGGAGGATATTAATTTTGAGTTTTTCTTATAGTTATTTATTTTTTTATGTATTTTAATTTCTATATTTTCATTGTTTGGATCACTATTTTTTCTCTCTCTCCTTCCCTCCCTTCCTTCACTCCTTTCTCTCTCCATTCCTTCCTTCACTCCCTTATCTCCCTTTTTCCCCCCCCTTCCTTCCCCCCCCCCCTCCTCCCTCCCTCCCTCCCTCCCCCCCCTCCTTCCTTCCTCCCCCTTTCCCTTCCTCCCCTCCCTCCCCCCCTTCCTTCCTTCCCCCTTCCTTTCCTCCCTTCCTTCCTCCCCCCCCCTCCCTTCCTTTCCTTCCTTCCTTCCTTTTTCCCTTCCCTTCCCCCCCCCTCCTCCCCCCCCCTTCCTTCCTTTCTTCCCTTCCTTCAATCCTTTATCCTCTCCCTTCCATCCTTCCTTCCTTCCCCTTCTTTCTTCTCATCTCCTTCCTTCCCTTCCTTCAATCCTTTATCCTCTCTTCCCTCCATTTCTTCCTTCCTTCCTTACTCCCCCCCCTTTCCCTCTCTCCCTAGTCCCTCCATTCCTTCCTTCCCCTTTTTCCCTCCCCCCTTCCTTCCCTTTCCTTTACTCCTTCCCCGTTTTCCCAGTTCTCCCTTCCTTCCTTCCTCCCCCCCTCCACCCCTCTTCCTTTCTTCACACTCTCCCTTCCTTCTTCCTTCCTTCCTTCATCTCCATCCTCCCCCCCCAAAAAAAATATCCAAAACGCCACATAATTATTGATAAGTCTATATATTCTAACTATTATATTGTCACTGTTCTTTTTTTTCCTTCACGCATGTAACGGGTGAGTCATACACGGTTTTTTTTTCCTTTTTTTATTTTGCTGTGTTTTTGTCATTGGGAGGGCGGCGTGATTGACGGGGTGAGAGGAAGCTGTAGTGGTGTGTGGTATTTTGTTTATTATTTTTGGATAGAGGAGGAGAGGAGAGGGAGGGGGGAGGTGGAGGGATGAATAATGAGGTATAGGTGGAAGAGGAGGAGGAGGAGGAGGTTAGAGGTATAGGTGGAAGAGGAGGAGGAGGAGGAGGTTAGAGGTATGGGGGAAAAGAAAGGGGGAGGGGAGGTTAGAGGTTAGGGGAAGAGGGGAGGAGGGGGAAGGTAAGAGGATGGGGAAGAGGAGGGGGGGTTGAGGTATAGGTGGAAGAGGAGGAGGAGGAGGAGGTTAGAGGTATAGGTGGAAGAGGAGGAGGAGGAGGAGGTTAGAGGTATAGGTGGAAGAGGAGGAGGGAGGGGGTTTTGGGTATAGGTGGAAGAGGAGAGGGGGAGGAGGGGGTTAGAGGGAAAAGGTGGAAGAGGAAAGGAGGAGGTTAGAGGTATAGGTGGAAGAGGAAAGGAGGAGGAGGGGGAGAGGAAAGGGGGAAAAAAGGAAGAGGAGGGGGAGGAGTTAGAGGTATAGGTGGGAGGGGGAAAAGGAGGAGGAGGGGGAGGGTTAGAAAAAAGAGGAATAGGGGGGGGGAAGAAGGAAAAAAGGGAGAAGGAGGGGGGATGTGAGATGTAAGGGATGGTTGGGTATGTGCTCTATATACTAATAAATATAATAATTATAAAAAATAAAAAGGAAATTTTTGAAAATTAATAATGACATGATAATTTTTCAAGCGTGATAAAGGAACTTGTGACTACGTACCCATACGGGTTTTAAACGAGAGAAGAGAGAAAAGGGGAGAGGGGGGGAGGGGGAGAGAGAGAGAGGAGAGAGAAGAGAGGGGAAAATGGGGGGAAAAAAAAATTCCTCTTTTTCCCCTCCCCATCCTCTTTATTCCCTTCTTCCTCTTTCCCCTTTTCCTCTTCCCTCCTCCTTCCCCCCTTTTCTTTTTTTTCCTCTCTCACCTCCTCCTCCCCCCTCCTCCCCCTCCCACTCTTCCTATAATTAAACCCTTTCCTTTTCTTCATTAAATTACCTCTTCCCCCTTTTTTTTTCCTCCTTCCCCTTTTCCTCCCCTTCCCCCCCCCCCCTTCCCTACCCTTTGCTATGCCAAAGGTTTTGCTGTCTTTTTATTTCCATGAAATTTCCTATGAAATCCTCCTCCTCCCATACTATAGCTGTTAATGTATTAGTTTTAAAAAAAGTGAGTCTATTATCTGTTATTTCGTTTTTCTCTACACACACACACACCACACCACACCACACACACACACATCAGTAACGCCCTCACCCCAAAAATACCTTAGGGGGACACACCCCCACCACCACCACCACCACCACCCCCACCCCCACCACCACCACCACCCCCAAACCCCCCCCCCACCCCACCACTACCCCAACACCCCCCACCACCACCACCCCCACCCCCAAACCCACCAAAACCCCCCCACCACCACCACCACCCAACCCCCCCACCCCCCCAAAAACCACCACCCCACCACGACCACCACCACCACCACCACCACCATTATTTTCCATTTGTCCTTCAGTTGCAA
>JACEEZ010016134.1:57500-60000 GCA_016584305.1 Chionoecetes opilio | reverse complement strand
CCGCCCCCTGTGGCGGAATCCCATCATATGTCACAGTTTTGGAATCAGGTTGACCAGGGGAAGGTTTTAAGCCCACTTATAGGATGATCCGATCACTTTTTTTTTTTTTTTTAGCAGCCTATTAGCGAGAACTGAAGAAAAAAAAGTGGGTTGCGAGAATTGAGGAAACCTTGATGTAGGGTGATGGATAATAGGTGAGTGAATGGGTGGGGTGATGGGTAATGGGTGTGGGGTGATGGGTGAGTGAATGGGTGGGGGGTGATGGGTGATGAGTGTGGGAATAGGTGGAGGGTGATGGGTAATGGGTGAGTGAATGGGTGTGTGGTGATGGGTAATGGGTGAGTGAATGGGTGTGTGGTGATGGGTAATGGGTGAGTGAATGGGTGGGGGGTGATGGGTAATGGGTGAGTGAATGGGTGGGGGGAATACATACATTTCAGGAAAGTTAGAAGGGGCTATCTGGAGAGTCTGTGTTTGGTGGGCCGAGGTGGTGGGTAATGGGTCTATCTGGAGAGTCTGTGTTTGCAACAATCAACAAACACAGGTGGTGGGCAGAAGGCCCACCTATAGCCCTCCGCAGGAGCTAGCCAAAAAGTCCGCCCGGAGGGCGGCTTTGCTTTCAGGAAAGTTAGAAGGGGCTATGATGTGAATGGGTTGGCGTTAATACATACATTTCTACATCCATGATTTCAGGAAAGTTAGAAGGAGCTATCTGGAGAGTCTGTGTTTGGTGGGCCGAAGGCCCACCAAACACAGGTGGTGGGCCGAAGGCCCACCAATAGCCCTCCGCAGGAGCTAGCCAAAAAGGCCGCCCGGAGGGCGGCTTTGCGGCTAGTGATACTATAATCTTAGGTTCTTATTTGAATTCTTTATTCTATTCTATTTGCTTTAGTACTACCGTAGATAACAGTAAAGTCGCCAGGACAACTTTTTTTTCTGTTTACAGACGTGTGGTGGCGTTAATACTTACATTTCTACATCCATGATTTCAGGAAAGTTAGAAGGGGCTATCTGGAGAGTCTGTGTCATTTTGTGTCTTCATCTGTGTCATAGTAGGGCTATAAATGAACAAATGACAAAAATATCTACAAAGTGGCTACCAACAATAAAGTCGCCATCTAGTGTTTATTTACTGCGTGTCGTACCGCTGTCGTCGTCGCCCTAAAAAAAACGAGTAGTGAAATTTGAAACCGTATATACTTGCAGATACAAAGCATAAAACAACGCTGAAACAGAGTAGATTATTATTAGTCATGATATAAACTACTGTGTATCATCTTCAGTGGCACATACAAATCAGTAGTGATGCTATCATTCGTAATATATGGCGCCTGGTGACATTAGTGCAGGTGGCGACTTTACTGTTATCTACGGTATTTAAGTTAATTTCCACGTGTATGTATATAATGTTTTTCTCTTCTATTTTTTTTTCCCCCTGTATGCCTTCGGGTGAAAATGAAATTATTATTATTATTATTATTATTATTATTATTATTATTATTATTATTATTATTATCATTATTATTATTATTATTATAGGTATCCAGGTCAAGTCTGTACAGTACCTTGGGCTTGAGTCACGGTAAGGCGGCCTAGATATCACCGTAAAGGAGGCGTGATAATAGCCACTCTTAAGGCGAAGAAGGGAAGCCTTACATCTGTAGGGGAGGGGAAAGGGAAGGGAAGGGAGGGGAGGGAAGGTATGGAGGGAAGGAAGGTGAGGAGATAAGGTATGGAGGAAAGGGAAGGGGATGAGGGAAGGTAGGGTGGGAAGGGAAGGGGATGAGGGAAGGGAAGGGGGTGAGGGAAGGGAAGGGGATGAGGGAAGGTATGGAGGAAAGGGAAGGGGATGAGGGAAGGTAGGGTGGGAAGGGAAGGGGATGAGGGAAGGTATGGAGGGAAGGGAAGGGAAGGTAAGGAGAGATGAGGGAACGTAGGGTGGGAAGGGGAGGTAAGGAGAGAAGGGAAGGTATGGAGGGAGGGAAGGAGATAAGGTAGGAAGGGGAGGGAAGGGGAAGGAAGAAATGGAAGGGAAGGGGAAAGAGAGAGAAGGTAGGGAAGGGAAGGGAAGGTAGGGAAGGAAAGGGTAAGGAGAGGGAAGGCAGGACAGAGGAGAAGGGAAGGGGAGAAGGAAAAGAGAGGAGAGGGAAGGAAAGGGGAGAGGGAAGGGAAGGGGAGGGAGGTAGGGAAGGGAAGGAAAGGGTAGGGAAGGAGAAGGAAGGTAGGGAGGGAAGGAAAGGAAAGTGAAAGCAAAGGAAGGAAGGAATAGAGAAGGGAAGGAAGGATAGGGAGGTACACCCCCCCCTTCCCTGCCACACCCTAGATTTCTACTCCAACACAAGGCTGAAGATCTATTTTTATATATAGTTTCTTATTGACATTATTATGCTACATTAGTTTTACTCTATACGACAAGGTTAATGTTCTTTTTACCTCCGCCAACGAAGTTGGAGGGGTTATGTTTTCACCCCGATCTGTCTGTCTGTCTGTCTGTCTGTCT
>JACEEZ010016134.1:45000-52500 GCA_016584305.1 Chionoecetes opilio | reverse complement strand
GGTGATTTCCTCATATTTTACTTTCTTTTAACCCCTTGATACCCAGAACTTTGTAATTTGGGTACCATTAGACGATTTTTATTGAATATAAGCAATATTTTAAAGCATTAACCTATTTAGTATTTAGTATCCTTGTCCACTAGCTAATTTTGTATGTTAAGTTACTTTTCGTAATTTTATGGCTAACAACATTAAACAACATTTATAGCAAAGGAAAGATCTGGGTGTGAAGGGGTTAAGGCTGTCACGAGTTATATTATAAGAATGTAATCCTCTCTTCCTCTATTTATTTGTTTATTAATTTGTTTTTCCGTATGGTGGTGTTGTGTGGTGGTTGTGGTGTGGGTCAGGCCTCCTTCCTTCCTTCCTTTGTTGTGGTCAGTGTACTGTTATTGGGGCTGCATTACTATACGCCATCCAACTCCCGTTTTCTTTTTTACCCTAGCTCATGTAGGGCATGTGTGTCAATCCGGCGTAACTATGCTATTTTGTAAGGGTTTTGCTTATTTATTGTTATTATCTATGCTGTATTGCTTTACTATATTTGCTGTATGTTCGAAATTAAGGAAGGAAGATAAAAGCCTACATACGCTATAGACTCCAATGAAGAAAAAACAAACAATTGAAAGGATTCTGCTTATTTATTTATCTGTCTATTTGTCTTCATCTATTTGTTGTATACAAATCAAAGTTGCACTCAAATTCCAATTCCGTATCATCCTCATCATTTTCTATCCACATAGCTTTCAATTCTATATTTCACCATTTTTCTTAATACATAATTTATTTCATGACCATCTAGGAACCAATTGTATCACCCATCTTCCCCCCGTAGCACATCCTCTTCTGTCTATTTAACAGATATAATAGCTTTGGTTCCAATTTCATTTTTACTCATCATTATTATTTCACCAATTTTCCTTCTATTTCAGTCATTTCTCACCTTGTAGGAAACTTTTTTGTATCAACCTTCTTCCCCCCTCTAGCACACCCTCTCCACGTCAACCATTCCTCATAGATAATCGCCTTGGTTCCTCCTCCTCATTTTCCTTCTATTTCAGTCATTTCTAACCCTCAAGGAACCACTTTTTATCATTTTATCAATCCTCTTCACCATGCCACATCCTTCTCCAACTCTTCCTCATATATGATAGTCTTGGTCCCATATATCACCAATTTTCCTTCTATTTCAGTCATTTCTCACCTTGGAGGAACTACTTTTGATCACCCATCTTCCCCCCAGCACACCCTCCTCCACTTTAACCATTCCTCGTATAATAAAATAGTCTTGGTTCTTCCTCCCGCAGATGCTGTCATCGTGGCTGTGGTGGTTGTCCTCAGCCTGACCATCCAGCAAGGGTTAGCGAGGCCGCAGCAAGTCGCCGAACCACCCACAGAAGCTGAAGACCAAGTCACATCCCCAAATAATCCCAGAAATGACGAACTGGACCTCGATTTGGTACCGACCGAAGCTTTTCAGACCGAACCAGGCCTGATTGACATAACCGAGACTGACCAAGATGGAACTGAGATATCTGAAACCTATACAGACCTAACTGGGGAGGTAGATTTCAGCCCAGAACCCATTAGCGAACCAGAACCCAGCCCAGACCATAGTGACATATCCGAGAGCAAACCCAGTGAGACCCAAACCCCCGAACCCAGTAGAAGTGAAGTGGGTTTTCCAGATGGGGTTCTTAGTACAAGTGACGTGACTGAGACCAAATTGAGTGAAGATGAGACGTCTAAACCCGAGCCAAGCCAAGATGAGATGAGTGACATGAGTCCAAATGAAACTAAAACGAAAGTAAGTGAAGATGACATGACTAAAATGAAACCCAACGATACTGACATGTCCCAGACTAAACCGGAAGAAGATGAGATGCCCAAAACCAAGACAAGTGAAACGGATGAAACTAATATGTCTGAAACGAAACCAAGTGAAACAGACATGACTCCTGAGATGAAACCAAGTGAAACAGACATGACTCCTGAGATGAAACCAAGTGAAACAGACATGACTCCTGAGATGAAACCAAGTGAAACAGACATGACTCCTGAGATGAAACCAAGTGGAACTGAGACCGAAATGAAAAAGGATGAAGTGAAACCAAAGGAAACTGACAACACTGAGACCAAACCAGAAAGTAATCAAGCTGAGGCCAAACCAGACCAAAAGGAGACCAAACCAAGCGATACAAGCATAATTGAGACCAAAAAAGACCAAAATAGAAACAAACCAAGCGAGACCAACACACCAAAAACTAAACCAGACCAAAATAACATGAATAAGACCAAACCAGAGACCAATAATGACCCCAAGAAGAAGGTGAACGAGGATAATGGGTCTGAGGCTACGCAGGACAGACCAACATTCATGATAAGACCCAAGCCAGACCAGAAAGACCCAATTGAGACCCAACAGAATACATCAAGTTGTCGAAAACCTGGCACGGATTATCCTGTGGGTGAGTATTGTTGTTGTTATTATTATTATTATTATTATTATTATTATTATTATTATTATTATTATTTTATTATTATTATTATTATTGTTGTTGATTTGAAAGGAGGGTAGTTTAGAGATGTAGAAAAGAGACTGTTGAAGGTTAGAAATAGCTAGGGGAGAGAAGAGGATAGGAGGGGAAGAGAGGGAGAGGAAGAGGGGAGAGAGGAAGGAAGGTAAAGAGATGCAGAAGAGAGACTTTTAAGGGTTATATATAGGGGAGAAAAGAGAGGAAGAGGAAGGGAGTAAATGAAAGAGAGAGGTGGAAAAGGTAGGGAGAGGAAAGTAGAGGAGGGGGAAAGAAGAGAGAGAGAGGAGGGAAAAGAGAGAAGAAGGGGAAGGGAAGAGAGAGAGAAGAGAGAGTAAAACAATATTTTTTAAACCTTTTTTTTTTTCATTGTATCATTTTTGTCAACAATCTGCACATAACTTATACAACACCCCCCTATTACCCCTCCCTTTCCCCTTCCCCCTCCCCTTACTTTTCCCCCTCTCCCCTTGCATTCCCCTTCCCCAACTATCCCTCCCCCTTCCCCAACTATCCCTCCCCCTTCCCAATCATTGCTACCACTATAATCTCAACCTCCCTATACACTTCTCTGTCTCTCACATCCTCTCTTATCTCTTCTACTATAATTCCCTTTCATCTCTCTCTCTCTCATCTCTCATCTCTCTCCTCTCCTCTCTCTCTCTCTCTACTCTCTCTCTCTCCTCTCACTCTCTCTCTTCTCTCCTCTCTCTCTCTCTCTCTCTCTCTCCTCTTTGTTACCTAAACTAACACCCATTCACAAATTTATGTTTCCCACGTGGTCCTCCCAAATTTACACTGATATAGATAACTTATACCCTCCCCTCTCTATCATTTCCCCCTCTCCCCTCTATATTTTCCCCTCCCCTCTCTCTCTTTTTCCCCCTCCTTTCCCTAATCCCTTATATTTACCCCCTGACACCTGTTTCCTACCTTAACAATACGTTAAACACCCCTAATTACCACCTTACAACTTCCTAATGTGTTTTAATTTTTCTTCCTATTTTCTTTCACTTTCCATATATCAATTTACTTCATTTTTTTCTTTCGTATTTTCGTTGTTGTTGTTGCTTATTTATATATTTTTGGAGGCATATTTACATTGATTTATCTACATACTACTTTAATTTTTTTTACAATAGTGACCCTCCCATTACCTTCTCGACACGAGCGCTCCTAAGCGTTTTCTGTTCCCCTCACGAGCCTTCCGTTTTCTGTATACACAAACCTCTCACACGCGCGCTCCGTTTTCTTCACCTCCTCCTTCAGGCATCACCTTCGACGAGCTGCCTGAAGAGAGAGAGAGAGAGAGGCATTTGACGGAAGGAGAGTTATAGGTTGAAGAGATATAGGATAGGAGAGAATTTTCTGTACACAATCCCTTCACGAACTCACCTTTTCATCATTTTTACTTTTTTTCTCCATTCACTTCTCTCTCCATTCACTTCACCTCCTCCTCCTTCAGGCATCACGTTCGAGGAGCTGCGGGCTGCCCTGGAGGAGGCGCGGGTGCTGCTGGTGGACGTGCGGCAGCCGTGGGAGCTGCGGGAGACGGGACGCCTGCCCTGGAGCTACAACCTGCCCCGTGAGTGTTGTTTTCAGGTACCGTGTTGTTGTTACGTCAAAATAGCAACCATGACCGTGAATGTTGTTGTTACTGGGTTGTTGTTAGCTGGTTGTATTAACTTGTGTGTATTTAATGATAATGCTACGTTATGATGAGAATAACATCTTTATTTCTTACTTCTTACTTCATACAACAACCTGTTTACCTGGGTGTTGTTACGTCAATATAGCAACCATGACCGTGAGTGTTGTTGTTGTTACCTGGTGTTGTATACGTCAAGAGAGAGAGAGAGAGAGAGAGAGAGAGAGAGAGAGAGAGAGAGAGAGAGAGATATGATAGAAAGTTACGTGGCAAAAAAGATAGATTCGCTCTTCCAAAAACACTTGACCATCAGTAAGATCAATAAGAGAGAGAGAGAGAGAGAGAGAGAGAGAGAGAGAGAGAGAGAGAGAGAGAGAGAGAGAGGCAGGCGTGCAATCTGGACCGCCCAGAACTTTGTAACTTCCTCTGTATTTCCATTTTTCTTTCTATATACCACTTGTCTCTTATACCTCCCCCCCTTCTCCCTTCCCTTGCAAACTCACCCCCCATCTTCCCTTCCGTCATAAACTCCCCACCCCCCTTCCATTTTAAGCTTCCCACCCCCCTTCCATTTTAAACTTCCCCCACCCCCCCATCCCCCCTTCCATCATAAACTCCCCACCCCTTCCATTTTAAACTCCCCATCTCCCCTGATACTTGTTCCTCCCCCATCACCCCTTCCATCATAAACTCCCCATCTTTTCTCTAAACCAATGAAACATGTATATACGTAATAGTTATATATATATAGTAAACAGGGCCTGAAAATAAAAATGAGAAGAAAATGTCTATGAATAATAACAAAGTGAGTTGATTATTGTGATATATAATTATATGAATACATTATCATTAAGTATATTCTGGGCGCGGTAACTGCTATCGAACTTTGACCTTAGTTTACTCATAAGTAGGTCATTGCGCCTTAATAAGAGAGAGAGAGAGAGAGAGAGAGAGAGAGAGAGAGAGAGAGAGAGAGAGAGAGATGAACTGGAAAGTTACTTGGCAAAACAAATATTATAGATTCGCTCTCCCAAAAATACTTGACCCTCAATATGATCCATAAGAGAGAGAGAGAGAGAGAGAGAGAGAGAGAGAGAGAGAGAGAGAGAGAGAGAGAAGAGAGAGAGAGAGAGCCCTTTTGTCCGCCCGACGCCTCATATACACGTGTCATGCTCCTTAGGGTACGCCGTATAACAAGAATTCTTTTTCTCAACTTTGGCATGCCAATTTCCTATGTAAAATGGAATTCTAAGACGATTTTATCTACTTCCATTTTTGCATTTGAGCAATTCTTACTATGCAAAATCGGACTTTTATATTGCACCCTTATCGAATAATGCTTAAATGAGTACGTAGTGTCCGGTTGGTCCTGTATATTGCATCATGCACCAATATGAGTTCCAAATGACTAGCGTGGTAAGCTCTTTCTGATCAGTTGGTTCATCAGGCACTACATCACAGTGTCACAGCCTCTACGTTGGCCTAAAACGTGTCCATCATGTCCTTCTTAGACCTGAAGCAGGGCATGGTCTCCCGGTGGTGGGCCCGAGCCCGGATGAACCAGTCTCTGGCCTGCTGCCCCACCACTGCTGCCGCAGCCTCTGTCACCTGCTTCACGACTCTTTCGGTGCTCTGAGTGTGGATAGAGAACTCCGGAACCTCGTACGGCTTGACCAGGATTTCCTGGATCTGATCCCCGGACAGTGAACAGGTGAATGCCGGCTCGTGCACCTGGCCAGGCTGCCAGCTGATCAGTGTCTGCAAGCTGGTGGCTGACAAGTTCAGCTTGGGTGTGATGCGAGGTCTTACACTGGTGTCCCCATACTCCTCGCCAGCCCTCAGCTTCAAAATCTGGGTCACGGCGAACCTGCGGTCGTCCTCACTCTGACTCGCCATCAGCGAGAGGAGGACACATTCTGAGTGTGCGAACCATGCTCCTGTCCACACGTAGAAGGCCACAGCTGTTTGGACCTTCTTGGGCTGCGACTTCATCACTCTGAGCTGCGTGAGGATGTGCTTGGGGCCGTCCTCTAGTCTGTGGTGAACCTTGATGTCGTAGTAGAGTTTAAAGTACACCTGCAGGCAGTACTTGACTAGGATTTCCAGGGTGTTCAGTTCTTTGCCAGTCATTTCATGCTTTCTGGTGCACATGTACACGAGCGACTGGGCTGTGGTGAGCCATCTGGAGTGGGACACGTTGCCACACCTGATCTCCTGCAGCTCGGACGGGAGAACGCCCCGCTTCACAGACTGGACCAGCTGGTAGGAGACCTGCTGGTCAGTGGACATGTTGACCAGGATATACTCCGGTATCTCCGTGAGATCTTCACCGCCTGGCACTCCTCTGAACTCTGCGTTGTACTGCATCTCATTCACGCTGGACAGCAGACTGCACACTGGACCCGTGAAGCCAGTGTCAGATGAGGTAGGCCCGTCGATGCTGGTGATAAGGTGGCGCAGGGGCAACTCGTTTGTGGGGGCACACGCATATACTCCAGAAGAGCTTGCGTCCCAGCATCTTCTCCAAATGGGCGTGAGTACCACCCTTCCACCCCGTGTTGGCCCTAGTTGAGGCACCTTGCAGTACGATCAGTGAGTCGGTGGAGCCGTATGTCACCAGCAGATCATAGAGAGTCTGAGCCACCTTGAACGCAGGCTTCTCAGGTGGCACCGGGTCCTCTGGTACAAAGTGCCAAAGGTACCTTCCAGATGGCTCTTCTGTCACTGACACATGCTCCTCCCTGATCAACCTTGGGTGCAGTTTCCCATAGCTGTTGGGCACCATCGCCCTGGTCTTGTCCTTCCTCCCATCGTAACCCAATCCAACTATTTTGGTACCCTGGTTAGGGTACGCCGTATAACAAAAATTCTTTTTCTCAACTTTGGCATGCCAATTTCCTATGTAAAATGGAATTCTAAGACGATTTTATCTAGTTCCATTTTTGCATTTGCGCAATTCTTACTATGCAAAATCGCACTTTAAGCTATGTTTTGCATATAAATATAAAAGTCCATTTTTGCATAGCAAGAAGTGCTCAAACCAAAAAGTTGAAGGGGACAAACTACCCTTAAACTTCAATTTTACATAAGAAAACACCCTGCCAAATTCGAAATAATCTATATTTCACTTTTCATTGGACCTACGGCGTACCCTAAATTGGTCCTGTCTATGCATCTATATATATTAATCCTGTTTTTTGTATAGATTGATGTATACCTATTATTTCAGCTATCATCTCTTCTTTGGTCTATTTAAAAGTGTATGTACTTAATTCCTTATGTGTGTGTGTGTGTGTTGTGTGTGTGTGATGCTCTTTT
>JACEEZ010016134.1:0-40000 GCA_016584305.1 Chionoecetes opilio | reverse complement strand
TGAGGTCTCTGGTAAGATTTAGTAAGGGTGTATGAGGTCTCTGGTAAGATTTAGTAAGGGTGTATGAGGTCTCTAGTAAGATTTAGTAAGGGTGTATGAGGTCTCTAGTAAGATTTAGTAAGGGTGTATGAGGTCTCTGGTAAGATTTAGTAAGGGTGTATGAGGTCTCTAGTAAGATTTAGTAAGGGTGTATGAGGTCTCTAGTAAGATTTAGTAAGGAGATAGTAGTAAGGAGATAGTAAGATATAGTGAGAAGTGCTTGATGGAGTTTTAGGTCAAAGATAGCATAGGAAAGAGTAAAGAAAGAGGGAATATGAGATGGATTAGGGCAAAATGGAAAGTATAAGTATAAGTATAAGTATAAGTATAAGTATAAGTATAAGTATAAGTAAAAGGAAAGAGCATAGGATGGGACGGGGTAAATATGGAACAGTATAAGTAACAAAAGGAAAGGGGAAAGAAAGGGGGGACAGGTGATGGGATAGGTAAAAATAGAACAGGTTAACAAAAGGAAAGGATTTTGGTCAAGATATTGGCAGGTATTTATTGAAGTATTATTTAAGTATCTATTTTATTGTTAGTTTATTTTTAGTAGTAGTATTTTAGTACTTAAGTATTGATTTAAGTATCATTATTGTATTAAGGTTATTCACTTACACCGCTTTTCTTATCCCCCCAGAGTGTACTTCGGTTCGTACCTGGATTGGAAGAGTCGAGGAGGCCCGCTGCTGCCCGTCCCCATGTTACGCAGGCAATTCTAAACAGACACCTAGAGTATTTCCATCATCTATGTCTTCCTTTCCTATTAGCTTGCCCTCTGCATTCTCTCTCTCTCTCTCTCTCTCTCTCTCTTCTCTCTCTCTCTCTCTCTCTCTCTACCCGTCAGGGTGGCATGGTTGGTAGAGTCGTGAGCTCGCGTGCAGAGTCCCTGCATTCGGTCAGCGGTTCGAGTCCACCAAGTTCGTCCTGGCGTGGTGACGCTTTGTATAGTCAATAACCTTGTAGTTGGTACTTACAAAGTGTCTAGATAGGATCAAAGTATCATATCATATCTCTCTCTCTCTCTCTCTTCTCTCTCTCCTCTCTCTCTCTCTCTCTCTCTCCTCTCTCTCTCTCTCTCTCTCTTCTCTCTCTCTTCTCTCTCTCTCTCCTCCCTCCCCCCCCTTCTTCATTCTTTTTCTTTCCTCTTTACACAACCACAAAGTTTCTTCCTTTATTTTCTTCTCGTTAAAAAGCATCCAAAAACAAAAATCCAAAAATCATATTTTGTCTCCTGTTCCTAGGTTAGAAAAAAAATCATCACTGTCTTCTTTTCCAAGTAAAAAGAAAATTAATCTCTATCTTCTATTCAAAAAAATAGATAAATCATCATCTTTCTTTTTTTTCCTAGTCTAAAAAAATTCATCAGCTTTGTCTTTATTTCCCTAGTCAAAAAAAATCTTCTCTGTCTTTTCCTAGTCAAAAATTCATCAGCTTTGTCTTTCCTCTTTGCTTGTCTTCTACATTCTTTCTCCCTTATTCGTTATTTTTCTTCCATTTATCCACACTCACAAAGTTTCTTCCTTCATTTACTTTAGGCTTTATTTTCTTCCCTCTTGTTTTCTCATTGTATATTCTATTGACACTAATTTACCAGTTTATTTAGTTTCGCACTGTAGTAATCAATAATTTTCCTTAGTTTTCTGTATCCTGAACTAAACTACTATTTCTGTAGTTTTAGTATTCTGTATGTATCTTTTAGTATTCTGTATGTATCTTTTAGTATTCTGTATGTATGTATGTATCTTCTATAATAATATAAGCGAAAGTGTGTCTGTCTGTCTGTCTGTCTGTCTGTGTGTGTGTGTGTGTGTGTGTGGTATAGGGTTCACCCCCCGTGGCGCAATCACCTCATATGGCACATTTTTGGAACCAGGTTGACCAGGGGAAGGTTTTAAGCCCACTTATGAGATGATCCGATCACTTTTTTTCTTTTTTTTAGCAGCCTATTAGCGAGAATTGTGAGAGAAAAAAAGTGGGTTGCGAGAATTGAGGAAACCTTGATGTAGGGTGATGGAATGGGTGAGAATGGGTGGGTGATGGGTAATGGGTGGGGGTGATGGGTGAGTGAATGGGTGGGGGGTGATGGGTGATGGGTGAGGGAATAGGGGGGGGTGATGGGTAATGGGTGAGTGAATGGGTGTGTGGTGATGGGTAATGGGTGAGTGAATGGGTGGGGGGTGATGGGTAATGGGTGAGTGAATGGGTGGGGGGTGATGGGTAATGGGTGAGTGAATGGGTGGGGGAATACATACATTTCTACATCCATGATTTCAGGAAAGTTAGAAGGGGCTATCTGGAGAGTCCGTGTTAGGTGGGCCGAAGGCCCACCAAACACAGGTGGTGGGCCGAAGGCCCACCAATAGCCCTCCGCAGGAGCTAGCCAAAAAGTCCGCCCGGAGGGCGGCTTTGCGGCTAGTCTCTTATATAACTGATGTAGTAATGTTTTTCATAATCTGTATACATATATTTCATTGTCTCTTGCATTCTTAATTAAGTAAACCATATTTATTATTTTCCTTGCACTCTTAGCATTGACTAAAGTATATAATAGTCATTAACAACAGTACCTAAATAGTTCTTTTATGTTGACCAAAATACAACAATAGCTAAGCTCATCGAGAGAAAGTTTCCTAGAATCCAATGAGGTAAACAGAAACCATACTAGCTCCCAATTGTGTAGGGAATTCTGGTCCTAGTGTAAAATAATACCCATGTAGCCAGTTTTTTGTTTACAACTTTACATACATATACAGAATACAATAGTTATCCATAGCAATACGTAATTACCCTTCTGTTTAAGTTTGATGGCAAGTAAGCAACCACTAAGTCATTTTCTTCACCCACGTAAACATTAAGCGACAATTAATTAAGTCCCTCCCTTAAAACAAGTTAAAAGGGTTAACTAATTATTCACAAGACCATTTAACATCAATGTGTCATAAAGAAAATGGGTTGAGGTTGAGGACATATCTGCGTTATTTTGTGTTTCAGTCTCGTCGTTATATTAAAAAAATGTATAATATATTCGTGTTGCTTTTAATGTCCTTATAATGTTGTATTTTGGTATGTACGATGAGGTAGAAATTAATATTGCATGGTACTACGAACTTGTATTGTAGATTGATACTAAAACCAATATTACGGGGTAGGCCTACTACTAAAACCAATATTGCAGGATACGATTACAAAAAATATTGCAAGGTAAGCTTGAGATATGTCTCCTGCAGGCGTATGGACGAAATAGCGTGCATAACTGGCACTCATACGTAGCGTGCTTCGCGTAGCTTTTGGTGTGCGGCGGCCTACGCTTCAAGCGAAGGGATAATAATAATTAGGGCAAGCATTAATAATAATTAGGGTGCGGCCGCACTGGGAGCGAGAAGGCCAGCGAGAGCTTTAACAAAAATAGATAGCCTAACACTCTAGCTGGCCGTATAATAATGATAATGATTAAATAATAATAGTAATAATAATAATAATACCAACAATAATAATGATGATAACGTTACTGATAATAATTAAAGATAAAGATTATGTCGCCTCCGTGGTGTAGTGACTAGTGACTATAGCTACGAATCTGCGGGCCGTGGTTCGAATCCGGGCCAGGGCAGTCGGCGTGCAGCCCAAACAGCTGTTCATCCTTCCTTTCGGGGTTGATAAATGGGTACCTGGGGAAACCTGGGGAAGGTAACTGCTCTGTGGCAACCCGGACGTCACACTAGCCCTGTGTCCCGGGGGCATATTCCCGTTTTCTGGAAGAGTATGTGGTCTAGGGATGTCAACAGCCAATCACGGTTGTCCCAACTCGTGACGTCACATAAAGGCGTGGAGCTAACGTGATCGCCGTGAACTTCCCTTAACCACCCTTCAATACCTCCCCTTTCACCCCTCATAACCTCATGGTTTGTTTCACCCCTTCAATACCTCCCCTCTCACCCCCTTAAACTTTCCCCTTCATACCTCCCTTCACCCCTTCAGTTATTGCAGGGGTGAAACAAAGCATATGAGGTTATGAGGGGTGAAAGAAAGCTTAAGGGGGTGAGAGGGGACCAGGGGCGTAGTTAGGCCTGGGCATTGGGGGCTGTAGCCCCGAATGTTTTATGAATAGCCCCGGATCTCAAATATCTTTTTTTTATTTTTTTTTATTTATTATTATATTTCTTTAATCACAAAAATAAGATAAGCTCTGACTGGGACCAACATAAAATTATAGTTAAAAAAAACAAGAAATTTGGTTAGATGAATTACTTAGCGTATGCTGATGGCATCCTTTTTAGAACCAGGACATGAGAGAGGTGGAGAGAACAGAGGAGATGAAGAGTGCATGACAGAGGAAACACCAAAACACCTTTTGGAGAGGTGAAGAAGAGAATATCAGATGGATAAGACATGTTAACAAAAGTGTATTTTTTTATATATTCTTACATTCATTATACTCATAAATAAATTGAACATTATCCTGTAAAAATGTAAAGATCTCTTGGCTGGGCTAATTAAGCCCCCAATGTTTCAAGATCCTAAATACGCCCCTGGAGGGGACGTATTAAAGGGGTGAAATAAAGCATGAGGTTATGAGGGGTGAAAGAAAGTTTAAGAGGGGATGTACTGAAGGGGTGAAATAAAGCATGAGGTTATGAGGGGTGAAAGGGGAGGTATTGAAAGGGTGAAGGGAGGTATTGAAGGGTGGTAAGGGAAGTTCACGGCGATCACGTTAACTCCACGCCTTTATGTGACGTCACGAGTTGTGACAACCGTGATTGGCTGTTGACATCCCTATACCACATACTCTTCCAGAAAACGGGAATATGCGTCCCAGGGTAATGGGTTGTCAGTTGTCACCCACCACAAGCTCAAGGGCTAATGCCACGGAGATTAGCACCGAGGTCACGCGCAGCATAGCGTAGGCCCCCATCTTTACCGATTTATAATGATAATGATGATAATAATAACAATAATAGTAATAATAATATAAAAATATTACAAAAGTCTACAAAGTTAATGAAATTTGGCACGACGTTACCGCAGAGTTTTTCAGCCACTCTGCTCTGTACCGTAGCGACTTTCTCCACTCACCCTAATAACAAAGAGAAAAGAATAAAGAAAAGATTGATTATAGTTTGAAATATAATAAATTGGACCAGAATAAGAGGCGATAATCAATTCAATATCGTGCTATTAATATTTGAGGCAGGAGAGATCAGAAGAGTTCGAACGAGTTGACCATACATGTTTTGGGGGAGAATGAAAAATAGCGTGAACATGAAAAGGCATAGAACAAAAGAGATCAAAATAGGAGTAACTTGATCAATCCAACACTATCTTTTTCATTTAGTAAGAAGTAAAAAAAAAATATATATGAAGACAAGGACAAGGCCGGAATATATAAGAGAGCATTCGGACAAGTTGACAGTTTTTCCATAACATACCCAATAAAGCATTCTGGCCTTAAAATCACATATTCTAATCATAATACATGACTAAAAACATTATTCTAACTTAAAATAACAATTATATAACGCCTCTGACAGGTCAAAGTATTCATTAAAGAGTTTTGGCAAGTTGACAATGCGCAGACGATCGGCGCAACCCCAGGACGCTAGGAGACAGTCGGCGGCAGCTCCTGTTTTAAGTGTTTTTCCCATGTTATTGACTAGTTTTTGAGTGTGTGCGTGGGCGTGGACGGCGAGGGCGGCGCGGGCGTGGCGTGGGCGGTGTATGGGCGGCCGCTCCTCCACCATGGCGGCTCCTGTAGTAGTTAACGCGACGGCCAAACACACGGCGACGGTGAGTGGGTTTTTTTTCACTTTTTTGTGTTGTTTTTTTATTTATGATTTTATTGTCTTGGTCTTGTTTTGTGTGTGTTTTGTCTTTTGTGTTGTCTCATATTTGGTGTCATTTTTAGTATCTTAATTTTTGTTCATATACACGGCGACGGTGAGTGTGGTTTTTTTTCACTTTTTTGTGGTTTTTTTTATTTATGGTTTTATTGTCTTGGTTTTTTGTTCCTTTTGTCTGTGATGTTGGGATATTTCCTTGCTGTATTTTTGGTTTCTTAATTTTTTTTCATATTTTACACGGCGACGGGGAGGATGGTTTTATTTGTGGTTTTATATTTATGGTTTTATTTTGTGTGTGTTTTTGTCTTCGGTGTTGTGTCATGTTTTTGTTTCATTTCTGGTTTCTATTTTTTTTTTCTTATTTTATTGGGTCATTGTTTTTGGTTGGCCAGATTTTTTAATATTACCGTAATTATTGTGTGTCTTTGGTGGTCCTGTTGCTGTTTCGTGTTATTATTTTGGTGGTCGTATTGTTTCAACCTTGTGACCGGGGCAAGAAGGGGGCGGGGCGGGGTCAAGGGGGCGTTGACCTTTACCGGTGACGCTTAGAGTGACCCCTTTAATTAAACCCCGGCTGAGGGTCATTAGAGCAGGTTTGAAGTCAATTGGCCCAAAGTTTGGTAAAATTTTAGTGTATGACTGTTGCAAGATTTTCACATGATTTTTTTCGCTTCATATGTGATGCTTTCCCTAATGGAGATAGTTTTTTGGGTGTTTTTTCCAGTGCAATCCTCAAGAAAGTGTTTCTTGCAATCCGAAAAAGTGATGACATTTTTTAATAATACACTTTTTATACGTTTTGAAGCGAAAAAACACTCCATTTATAAAAGCATCAAATAATAACCTAACCTTCAAACTAACCTAACCTAGCCAATATTTTTTTTTTTGTTTGCACAACATTTCATTGTTACTTTCACCCTCGTTCTGACCTTTAGAAACAGTAGAAAGGTGAAAAATACTTGAATCCAGACACAGTCATGTTGGTTAAACTGCACCAGCACTGCTCCAAGCCTATCTGAGTGACATTACAGCAGCGTCCAGTACACTTACTGTACTTCATAATTATCTGCAAAGGTTCCAGTGTGCGGTCAGGCCTGTTTAAACCACACTGCCTCTACAAAGTCAGGTGCCTGGAAATATTAAGTCCAAAGGCAAGCATTCATAGAGGGGATAACAGGGGTAGTGAAAAACCTAAACTAAACCTAACCTAACCTAACCTGGCATATTAACCTCCTAGCCTTTGCCTTTACTATATTTTTCAGGCACCTCAGACTTTGCAGAGGCAGTGTGGTATAAACAGGCCTGACCGCACACTGGAACCTTTGCAGATAATTATGAAGTAGTAGTCAGTGTGTACTACATGCTGCTGTAATGTCATTCAGATAAGCTTGGAGCAGTGCTTATGCAGTTTAACCGTTAAATTAGGATGTCCTGGAGAAGTAGTCCAAGTATAGAACGGAGTGGCATTACCAGTGCAGCATAGCAAGTCAAAAAGAAAGCTGCAGGAAATGAAAGAAAGAAAGAAAGCTGCAGGAAATGAAAGAAAGCTGCAGGAAATGAAAGAAAGAAAGCTGCAGGAAATGAAAGAAAGCAAAGAAAGCTGCAGGAAATGAAGAAAGAAAGCTGCAGGAAATAAAAGAAAGAAAGCTGCAGGAAATTAAAGAAAGAAAGAAAGCTGCAGGAAATGAAAGGAAGAAAGAAAGCTGCAGAAAGAAAGAAAGAAAGATGCAGGAAATTAAAGAGAAAGAAAGTTGTAGAAAATGAAAGAAAGAAAGAAAGCTGCAGGAAATAAAAGGTCAAGGTCGATTTAAATACCCACTAATAGACTATACTGTTGTTGACGCTAGGATGAAGCTGACACAGTCCTACATACAGGCCGGTGCTATAGGAAAAAAAACTAAAATGAAATACGTAGTAAGTAGGAAAATAGAACCGAAATGTATTTATGACAAAGTTGAGGCAATATATAGTCTGTCACCCAAAGTATCATACCAATTTTTTTTTTTTTTTTTTTTTTTTTTCCGGGCCTCCAGCAGGGGAGGACCACGGGCTAGCTTGAGCCCGTCAGAGAGATGCTTTGAAAAAAGAGAGGAGAGTGTTCGTGCTGCTGGCGTGCGGCACGAGGACTGGCTTGTCCATCCTGACTTGGAGTGCGGGGCAGATATACTTGATTTGGTAAAATTCTAGAGTCCTTATTAGTGGACTTTTTCCTCCAGACCTTCACAGATCCCTTCAGATACCTCTAAAACGTAATTATAAAGTGGGCGAGAGATAAAAAAAAAAAAAAGATTAAAAAAATACTAACCTAACCTCATATATAACCTAGCCTTACCTTACCAATAACCTCCTAGCGAGAGCCTAAGGGCGAGAAAGAACTAGAATTTTTACCAGGTTACGTTAGGTTAGGTTAGTAATTTATTTTTTTTATTTTTTATCTCACCCACTTTATAATTACGTGTTAGAGGTATCTGAAGGGATCTGTGAAAGTCTGGAGTAAAAAAGTCCACTAATAAGGGCAGGAAAGGACTCTAGAATTTTACCCCTGATTTAACAAGGCATTCCAATTATTTATACAACTTGAAGGTACTATAACTTTCTGTTTATGATCTATTATTTAACGTATTTATCTTTTATTTATTTTTGAGTTGGTCTTTTTGTCTATTTTTTTAAAGTCGAATACATGTGTGCATAATTTCAAAGCATGTCCTAGAGTGTCCACATTAGAGGCCAGATGAAGTACATATACGAACCATTTTCCTGCATTGAAGAAATCCCAAGAGATTACATAAGAAAATAAGGAAGCTACAAGAGGCCATGAGACCTACACGTGGTAGTTCCTGTTATCCATCCATATGTAGTTTATGATCATACACCAATAAATCAGATTAGCAGTGAGGGGACGACCTTGCACGCACACTCCAGGACTCACGGCCTTGCCCTTCACAGGTTTCCCCGGGTACACTCTGAATCAATTGCCTCTGGGGGATGAACAGATCTTTGTGTCTTATTATCATTATTTCTGTTTTTATGTTTAGCTCGACTGTTTGCTATGCCTCCATTACTGACTCTGTCTTTTATATCTTTCTTTTATTTCCTGCAGCTTTATTTATTTCTTTAATTTCCTGCAGCTTTATTTCATTTATTTTGCAGCTTTATTTATTTCTTTAATTTCATGCAGTTTTATTTCATTATTTCCTGCAGCTTTATTTATTTCTTTTATTTCCTGCAGCTTTATTTCATTTATTTCCTGCAGCTTTCTTTATTTCTTTAATTTCATGCAGTTTTATTTCATTATTTCCTGCAGCTTTCTTTATTTCTTTTATTTCCTGCAGCTTTAATTCATTATTTCCTGCAGCTTTATTATATCTTTTATTTCCTGCAGTTTTTTTTTTTTATTTCCTGCAGCTTTATTTCTTTTATTTCCTGTAGCTTTCTTTATTTCTTTAATTTCCTGCAGCTTTATTTCTTTTATTTCCTGCAGCTTTATTTCATTATTTCCTGCAGCTTTATTTATTTCTTTTATTTCCTGCAGCGTTATTTATTTATTTTATTTCCTGCAGCTTTATTTCTTTTATTTCCTGCAGCTTTATTTATTTATTTTATTTCCTGCAGCTTTATATATTTATTTTATTTCCTGCAGCTTTATTTAATTTATTTCCTGCAGCTTTATTTATTTATTTTATTTCCTGCAGCTTTATTTATTTATTTTATTTCCTGCAGCTTTATTTATTTCATTTATTTCCTGCAGCTTTATTTATTTCTTTTATTTCCTGCAGCTTTATTTCATTTATTTCCTGCAGCTTTATTTATTTCTTTTATTTCTTGCTGCTTTATTTCCTGCAGCTTTATTTATTTCTTTTATTTCCTGCAGCTTTATTTATTTCTTTAATTTCCTGCAGCTTTATTTATTTCTTTAATTTCCTGCAGCTTTATTTATTTCTTTTATTTCCTGCAGCTTTATTTATTTCTTTAATTTCCTGCAGCTTTATTTATTTAATTTATTTCCTGCGGCTTTCTTTCTTTTCCTGCAGCTTTATTTATTTCTTTTATTTCCTGCAGCTTTATTTATTTCTTTTATTTCCTGCAGCTTTATTTATTTCTTTAATTTCCTGCAGCTTTATTTATTTGATTTATTTCCTGCGGCTTTTTTTTCCTGCAGCTTTATTTATTTATTTTATTTCCTGCAGCTTTATTTATTTCTTTTATTTCCTGCAGCTTTATTTATTTCTTTAATTTCCTGCAGCTTTATTTATTCTTAATTTCCTGCAGCTTTATTTATTTATTTATTTCCTGCGGCTTTCTTTTTTTTCCTGCAGCTTTATTTATTTCTTTTATTTCCTGCAGCTTTATTTATTTCTTTTATTTCCTGCAGCTTTATTTATTTCTTTTATTTCCTGCAGCTTTATTTCATTTATTTCCTGCAGCTTTATTTATTTAATTTCCTGCAGCTTTATTTCATTATTTCCTGCAGCTTTATTTCATTTTTATTTCCTGCAGCTTTATTTATTTCATTTTTATTTCCTGCAGCTTTATTTCATTTTTATTTCCTGCAGCTTTATTTCATTTTTATTTCCTGCAGCTTTATTTCATTTATTTCCTGCAGCTTTATTTCATTTATTTCCTGCAGCTTTATTTCATTTATTTCCTGCAGCTTTATTTATTTCATTTTTATTTCCTGCAGCTTTATTTCATTTTTATTTCCTGCAGCTTTATTTCATTTATTTCCTGCAGCTTTATTTCATTTATTTCCTGCAGCTTTATTTCATTTATTTCCTGCAGCTTTATTTCATTTATTTCCTGCAGCTTTATTTCATTTATTTCCTGCAGCTTTATTTATTTCATTTTTATTTCCTGCAGCTTTATTTCATTTTTATTTCCTGCAGCTTTATTTCATTTATTTCCTGCAGCTTTATTTCATTTATTTCCTGCAGCTTTATTTCATTTATTTCCTGCAGCTTTATTTCATTTATTTCTTGTGGCTTTCTTTATTTCTTTAATTTCCTGCAGCTTTGTTTCTTTTATTTCTTTAATTTTTTATCAGTTCTTTTTTCCTTCATTTTCAGCAGTTTTCTTTTTTCCTTCATTTTCAGCAGTTTTCTTTTTTCCTTCATTTCCTGCAGCTTTCTTTTTTCCTTCATTTCCTGCAGCTTTATTTCTTTCTTTAATTTCCTGCAGCTTTATTTCTTTCTATAATTTCCTGCAGCTTCATTTCTTTCTTTAATTTCCTGCAGCTTTATTTCTTTCTTTAATTTCCTGCAGCTTTATTTCTATCTTTAATTTCCTGCAGCTTTATTTCTTTCTTTAATTTCCTGCAGCTTTATTTCTTTCTTTAATTTCCTGCAGCTTTATTTCTTTAATTTCCTGCAGCTTTATTTCTTTCTTTAATTTCCTGCAGCTTTATTTCTTTCTTTAATTTCCTGCAGCTTTATTTCTATCTTTAATTTCCTGCAGCTTTATTTCTATCTTTAATTTCCTGCAGCTTTATTTCTTTAATTTCCTGCAGCTTTATTTCTTTCTTTAATTTCCTGCAGCTTTATTTCTTTAATTTCCTGCAGCTCTCTTTCTATTACTACTTTCTACTTTACTTTCTTGCTAATTACTTTCTGCCCGTCAGGGTGGCAAGGTTGGTAGAGACGTGAGTTCCCAATGTGCAGCGTCCCTGTGCATTCGGTCAGCGGTTCGAGTCCGCCTAGTTCATGCTGACGTGGCGGCGCTTTGTATAGTCAATAACCTTGTAGTTGGTACTTGCAAAGTGTCTAGATAGGATGAAAATCTTATCTTATCTTAATTACTTTCTACTACCTCACTAATTACTTTTAATACTCACTTACTTTGCTCTCCTATACTTCTATTGTTTCTAATTTACTCACTAACTGTACCCTTTTTCTTATTCCTTGCTCCCATCCACCCCTTCCTTCCTCCTTTATCCCCTTACTACTTCACTTCTATTTATTCCTTTGACTACTGTTAACTACTATTCCTTTAACTATACTATTGCTACTACCTATTCCCTACTATTTACTATCATGCATCCCTATCCCCTTTTTCTCATGCTTTATCCTTTACCTACCTTCCTTGTTGTGCTTGAAGGACTTGCCTCTAATACCTTCCCTGTCCTGCCTTCCTCTCTACATCCCCTTCCTACTCCTGTAATACTCCCTTTACCTACCTTCCTTGTTGTGCTTGAAGGAGTTGTCTCTAATACCTTCCCTGTCCTGCCTTCCTCTCTACATCCCCTTCCTACTCCTGTAATACTCCCTTTACCTACCTTCCTTGGAGTGCTTGAAGGACTTGCCTCTAATACCTTCCCTGTCCTGCCTTCCTCTCTACATCCCCTTCCTACTCCTGTAATACTCCCTTTACCTACCTTCCTTGGAGTGCTTGAAGGAGTTGTCTTAATTAATGTACCTTCTCTGTTTACAGGTAATCTTCCTCCATGGCCTGGGAGACACGGGGTGAGTGACGGAGTGTTTAATATATTCATTTATAATCATTTAATCTATTACTTTAATCTATTACTATTATGTACTGAATGTTTGTCTTGTCCTCATCACTCATTAATGATTCTCAGATTGTAATTGTTGCCTACAGTTGTTGTTTGAGCTTTTTTCCTTTTGTAATTCCAAGCTTATAGCCCTGTACTCCTGTGGGCTTTATATTTGTTCGATATTTTTTTCTTTTTTCTTGAGGGCTCTGATGGTTGAGCCTTAACTTTAAAGGTTATCATTTGAAATCATATATTGTTACTTCATGAACACTGCTATTGATTTTGGTTACTATTATTACCAGTGGCGGCTCGTGGCATAGGGCTGCAGAGCTGCAGCACCCCCAGACACTCGCTGCCGGGTGTATGATGCCTTTAGAGACACAGCAGAATTGATACACTACTACCAAATATATCACAATAAATAGTCATTATATGTTATTTAATTATTTTCAATACGTTACTAAGTAAATTTTCAATATAATCAGACCAAAATTTAAGTTACTTTCATATTTGCTGTACGATTCATGTCTGTGCCGCCGCCGCGCCACTTATGAACACAAAGAGCTGCAGTCCAGGCAGCTAAGTCTCGTCCCTCTCGAGTTTACATTACGTGTAGACGGTGTGGTGATCGTGCTTTCTTTGATTACCCTACAACGATGGAAAATCCAGTGAAGTATTTGCAAAACATCAACTTATCCCAGCTGACATTAAATGAAAAGACTGAATCAAGTGTTACCGACTTTATTTTCAAGTAATACTGTAATTCTACCATCACCACCTCAGCCATCCCCTCTACTACCACCACTACCACCCCCACCATCCCTTCTACCACCACCACTACTACCATGCCCTGAAATCCGTGAACATCAACTACAACTCATACCTGAGATAGGTAAAATGAGTGTATCCCACTGTTGTGTGAAGCTTGCAGTCCCAAAATTTTATTTTATCACGAGCCGCCACTGATTATTACTGTTATCATTATTATTATTTCTGCTACTAGTAGGATAGTAGGATAGCTGACTAGTAGTAGTACTAGTCCTGGTAAAGGACGTCTTAACTGGTGCCTCTCTCTGGTCCTTAGGCACGGGTGGGCCAGCGCCGTGGCGGCCATCGGCTCACCCCACTCAATTCATCGTCCCACCCGGATTGACGTGGAGAGTGAGCAGGAGTCAATTTGCAAAAGATGGAAGACGAGTCTCCCCTTAACCCCTTCATGCCCAGATCTTTCGTTTTCCTATTTTAATGTCTTGTTAGCATAGAATAACGAAATAACTGAATACCACCAGATCATTAGCAGACCAAGGAACTACAACACTCATATCTATAACATTCTACATCACTAAAATCGCTAATGGTGGTCAAATTACTATGGAAATTACGCTCTAGGCCTCAAGGGGTTAAGGAAACACTAAATCATGTTTGCTGACCATAATTCTTGGATTGAGCGAATATATACCCACTGGGAATTATTCGAACTTTTCTCTAAAACTATCTCATTTTTATTTTTTCTATTTCTTGATATATGGTAATTACAAAGAGAAAAATGGTTTTAAGCCACCAAATAAGCAGATTAAAGGATTGATTTTCTGAAGTCATTGCTACGAATCAACTTTTTTCCTGTTTTAATCATTTGTAGTTATTTGGCGAAATTTATCCAGCATTAGTTTGTCTTCAATAATGTGATACCTTATTGTGATTATGTCAAGGTTCCAGGCAGCTTGTGTATAGGTTTGCAATTGCCTATATGGATGGGATTGTATACATGGTTTTACTGGGCTTGTCATACAGTGGTTGGTTAAGGAGACAGGTGGGCTAGAGAGTCGAGGGGGCAGCGTGCAGTATCAGATTCAGGTGGCATGAAGTCGAGGGCAGGTACATAATCAGGTCATAGTTGGATCAGGCAGCGTCAGTCATCAGATCGTTGAGGTGTCAGAGTTAGGCATGGAAATTACGTCAGGTCAGGTTAGAGGAAGGCCAGCAGTTGCAGATCAGATTTCAGGTGGCAGTTGAGAGCGAGGGGCAGCGTGCATAATCAGGAGTAGTGGCAGTTGAAGATCGAGGGGGCAGCGTTGCAGTATCAGGATTCAGGTGCAGTTGAGAGTCGAGGGGCAGGTGCATAATCAGAGTCAATGGCAGTTTGAGAGTCGAGGCCACGTAGCAGAATCAGGAGTCGAGTGGCAGGTGAGACGAGGGCAAGCGTTCAGTAATCAGATCGTGGCAGGTTGAGAGTTGAGGGCAGCGTAAGTACTCAGGAGTCAGTGGCGGTTGAGAGTCGATGGGGTCAGCTTGCAGTAATCAGGAGTCATGTGGCAGGAGAGTCAGGGGCAGCTGTGCTATCAGGAGTTGGCATTGAAGTCGAGGTGCAGCGTTTGGCAGTAATCAGGACGGGTGGCAGGTTGAAGCGAGGGCAGGTCATAACAGGAGTCAGGTGGCAGTGAGAGTCGAGGGGCAGCGTGCAGTAATCAGGAGTCAGGTGGCAGGTTGAGAGTCGAGGGGCAGCGTGCAGTAATCAGGTGTCAGGTGGCAGGTTGAGAGTCGAGGGGGCAGCGTGCAGTAATCAGGAGTCAGGTGGCAGGTTGAGAGTCGAGGGGGCAGCGTGCAGTAATCAGGAGTCAGGTGGCAGGTTGAGAGTCGAGGGGGCAGCGTGCAGTAATCAGGAGTCAGGTGGCAGGTTGAGAGTCGAGGGGCGCGCTGCAGTAATCAGGAGTCAGGTGGCAGGTTGAGAGTCGAGGGGGCAGCGTGCAGTAATCAGGGTCAGGTGGCAGGTTGAGAGTCGAGGGGGCAGCGTGCAGTAATCAGGAGTCAGGTGGCAGGTTGAGAGTCGAGGGGCAGCGTGCAGTAATCAGGAGTCAGGTGGCAGGTTGAGAGTCGAGGGGGCAGCGTGCAGTAATCAGGAGTCAGGTGGCAGGTTGAGAGTCAGGGGCAGCGTGCAGTAATCAGGAGTCAGGTGGCAGGTTGAGAGTCGAGGGGGCAGCGTGCAGTAATCAGGAGTCAGGTGGCAGGTTGAGGTCGAGGGGCAGCGTACAGTAATCAGGAGTCAGGTGGCAGGTTGAGAGTCGAGGGGGCAGCGTGCAGTAATCAGGAGTCAGGTGGCAGGTTGAGAGTCGAGGGGCAGCGTACAGTAATCAGGAGTCAGGTGGCAGGTTGAGAGTCGAGGGGCAGCGTACAGTAATCAGGAGTCAGGTGGCAGGTTGAGAGTCGAGGGGCAGCGAAAGTATCAGGGTCGGCAGGTTGAGAGTCGAGGGGGCAGCGTGCAGTAATCAGGAGTCAGGTGGCAGGTTGAGAGTCTAGGGGTCAGCGTGCAGTAATCAGGAGTCAGGTGGCAGGTTGAGAGTCGAGGGGCAGCGTGCAGTAATCAGGAGTCAGGTAGCAGGTTGAGAGTCGAGGGGCAGCGTGCAGTAATCAGGAGTCAGGTGGCAGGTTGATAAAAGTGAGAGTGGTGGTTGTGGTGTGAGTAATAGTCAACACAGTACAGTTTGCATGATAGGTAACAAACATCAGTGACTTAATGGGCTTGTTGATATGGTGTGTGTGTGAGAGAGAGAGAGAGAGAGAGAGAGAGAGAGAAAGAGACTTAAAAAAACTGCCTTTAGTTTTTTTTTTTTTGTTTGTTTTTTTTTTTTTTTACTCAGGTGTCTTTAAAACCTACATTTCCTTTTCAGACATGTGATGGCAGTGACCTTGAATGCTGGGTTCAGGATGCCTTCTTGGTGAGTGTGTGCGAACTTGAATTCTATAATTTGAACTAATTGGGGGGAGACCTTGGTCTAAATTATCCAATGGTTTCCTTAGCCCCTCCACACAATAAAACTCACTAAAACATGTCAAAACTGCACAGATTGTAGTACTTCTACTCACCAAAACATGGACAATGAAATGATTTAGTTCAAAGCTTCACCACCATGACTCCTAAACCCTTGTGTCGTTGTCGCAGGTTTGACCTCAAGTCGCTGGACGTGGACGGGCCCGAGGACGGCGGCGGCATCAAGCGTGCGCGGGACAACATTCACACGATGATCGAGGAGGAGGTGCGCGGCGGCATCCCCCACGAGCGCATCATGCTGGGGGGGTTCAGCCAGGGGGGGGCACTGGCCTTGTACTCCACCTTCACGCACGCCAGGACACTGGCCGGGGTGGTGGGACTGTCCTGCTGGCTGCCACTCAGGGAGGAGTTCCCACAGGTGAGGGGGTAACAGGGTACCCTTAGGTCCTTGTGGGGGGACTGTACTACATGGATTGATAGGGGAAAAGCCAAAAGGGGGATCTCACACACACACACACCACGTCCGGCACCGGCTCGTTCCCGGAGATTTCTCCACTTGAGAACTGAGAACTTTCCACTGAGAAATTTGGGCGGTTACTGTGCCCCTTGAGCAAGAGGATGGAGAGGGTGGTGTGTGAAGTCTATATGACACTAAATTGACCTTTTATGCCATATGACACTAAATTGACCTTCTATGGCAAAATCTACACCTTATGACACTAAATTGACCTCTTACGCCACATGACCCCAAATGACCCGTGTTTTGTGTGGCCAGGCTGCCATCGGGAACACGGGCATCCCCATCCTGCAGTGCCACGGGGACTGTGACCCCATCGTACCTTACAAGTTCGGACAAATCACCAGCCAGATCATCAAGAAGTTCGCCGGCAACATAGAGTTCAAGACCTACCGGGCCATGATGCACACGTCCTGCGAGGAGGTGAGCACTTAGGGGACAGGTGGGTAGGGGGACTTAATGGGGGGTTCAGGGGACTTGGAAGGGTGACTTAATGTGTTTAGGTCAGTTTCTTTCCCGGTGTCATGTGGGCAAGTGTCTGTTTATGAGGGAATGTCTGTTCACTAACAAAGGCAAAGAAAACGGGAGTTGAGGGGAATAACTACTAATTTTGACAGGATTTTCTTAAAATAACCTCATTGTGATTCCCACACAAAGCTACTATAATTTAAGTAAACCTAAACCTAACCTAACTTAACGTTTTTCTAACCTTACCTAAGCTAGCGGTCTGCCGAAAAGGGAGAGCGCGTGGAGAACATGCCGCCTGGACATGCCTTTGTTGATCAAGTCAAAATTAGTAATTACTCCCCTCAACTCCCGTTTTCTTTGCCTTTGTTAGTAAACAGACATTCCCTCATAAACAGACACTTGCCCACACGACACCGGTCTTATTAGCAAAGAAGGGATCTCATGAAAATCGGCCACCCCAGCTATTTTTGGGGTGGCCAATCTTCATGTGGGTGAGAGTGGTTTGATAACCAAGTTAAGTTAGGTTACGTCACCAATGTCCAGGTTAAGTTAGTGGCCTAGCAGGGGTTCTGGGGGGCCGCAGCCACAGTTAGGTCACCCAAAAAATAGCTGGGGTGGTGGATCTTCACGAGATCCCAAAGAGGCCTAAATTTGCTGTCATCATAGTATAAGGAGGATGCTTGGTAGCGACTAGATAGGAAAGAGTAGGAACAAGGCCTCGTTAATCATGTGTGCATTGTAAATATATAAGACATATTTGTACTAGGGATTCAAGTAACTTATTGTGATTTTTCTTGTGTCCTTTCAAATATGTGTGTGTATTTGTGTGTGAGTGTGTAGCGTTTGAATCAACACCCGCATCTTGCCTTGCAGGAGATGGCCGACATCAGAAAGTTCATCAGCCAGAGCCTGCCCCCCGTGTAGAGGCCCGGCAGGCAGGCAGGCAGGGGGAAGGGGTTCAGCCTGCACTCGTCACCTTGCCCTACACACAGAGAAGGCCCCTAAGGGATCTAGCCAGTAACAAGACTTGAAGCGTTGGGTGCACTGTAGGGTTACTCTTATTTAGAGTTTGGAGGTCTAGAAATTCTGCTTCAATAATTATAACTTCTTGGGTTCACTTAGCTGAAAATTCAAGTTTAGTAATATTGTTTCCTCTCTCTCTCTCTCTCTCTCTCTCTCTCTCTCTCTCTCTCTCTCTCTCTCTCTCTCTCTCTCTCTCTCTCTCCTTTCAGTACTCAGAAAGCTTTATGGGATGTAGTACTGTATTTAGTTTTTCATAAATATCACCCTTCTTTTCCCACTCATTTCAATCCTGGTCATCGAAAAGTCTGTAATTGTCTCTCTCTCTCTTGCTCTCTCTCTCTCTCTCTCTCTCTCTCTCTCTCTCTCTCTCTCTCTCTCTCTCCTCTCTCTCTCTCTCTCTCTCTCTCTCTCTCTCTCTCTCTCTCTCTCTCTCTCTCTTCTTTTAGTACTCAGAAAGCTTTATGGGATGTAGTATTTAGTTTTTCGTAGTTGTCACACTTTTGTTCCCACTTCCATCCATCCTGGTCATCGAAGAATCAGTGGCACAATTTGGTTCGGTATGTCGTAGTGTAATTTCTGAATGCTTCTCCTGTCTTTACGATGACACGACCCACTCACTAGTTTCTCACACTCATCCAGTTTTAGGTATGAATACAATGGGGCTCTCGCACTCACTCACTCACTCAAGAACGTCCCTAACAAGTCTTCAATAAACTCCACTGTGCATCTGTGTGTGCGCGTCTATCTGTATGTGTGTGTGCAGTTCCTTAAGCCCAGCCAATCAGTCCCCCAGTGTTCAAAGGTGTGAGTCCTGGTATAGCCTTGATCAGAGCCCCTAGGTTGAGATAGTTACCCATGTATTTCCCCCACTCAGGGCTTCAGTCCCCTGCCCGTTGCCAAGAAGAGTTCCCATCGATCCCCAGTGTCTCTCTCTCTCTCGCTCTCTCTCTCTCTCTCTCTCTCTCTCTCTCTCTCTCTCTCTCTCTCTCTCCTCTCCCCTTTCAGTACTCAGAAAACGTTATGGGATGTAGCATTTAGTTTTCCATAAGTATTACCTTTTTTTCCCTCTCAAGTGTTAGGGGCAAGGCATGTGTCGGTACTCACTATGTCTGGTTCCAATGAGTTATTTCCAGGTTCTTTTGGGTGATAAGGGGGATTGTATTGGACGCCTTCTTCCTTGTACGGACTTCTCTCTTCTCCTCTTCTTGTAGGGACACTTTGATATACTCTCTTGATTTTCTTGCCCAAACAGACAGCAATCATAAGCATTAGTTTGTTGATGATCTCCTCTTCTTTTTAGGGACACTTTGTACTCACTTGATTTTCTTGACCAAACAGCAATCATAAGCATTAGTTTGTTGATGTTTTCCACCTTGATTTTCTTGACCAAACAGCAATCATAAGCATTAGTTTATTGATGTTCTCCACCTTGATTTTCTTGACCAAACAGCAATCATAAGCATTAGTTTGTTGATGTTCTCCACCTTGATATTCTTGACCAAACAGCAATCATAAGCATTAGTTTGTTGATGTTCTCCACCCAGACGAGAGCCTCTTAGCACATAGCCAGTGTTTCCTTCCCTACACCAACGCCCATCAACCACTCAACCTTCACTGTTTGCATCAATGACTCACTCTCTGAATCATCATTATTTTAGCCACTCATTGTTAGCAATAAGCTGTAACTCGAGGTACTCTTTCCACAACCTGCCACTCACCTGATGTAACCTTAACCCTCCCTCACACTCGAGTAGCCAAACCCTAAGGAACGATGCGACCTTTAAACTTTTCTCTCGTCCTAACAACCTGGTAAAACCTCCTTTAATACTTCACTCAGTCCATCTAAGTCGCTAAGCACTTTTCTCTCGTCCTAACAACCTGGTAAAACCTCCTTCAATACTTCACTCAGTCCATCGAAGTCGACACTCCCATGCAACTAATGATACACTCACACGTAACTTTTCTCATCCTGGTGGTGAGGTGGAGTGTGTTCCCTTCGTGGTCCCGAGTTCAGGTTTTGGTCGGCTGCAGTTTCCTTGCTGTGTTATCTTGTTCAAAAATACTCCTACACTCCTTGATCTTCCTTGTAAGTTAATGCTGTTCTTGTGTGTATTTTTTTAAACGACATCTTGATACAAACTATCCATCTTCCATTTGATAATCCAGCTTTAATCAGCAAAATTTTTATGAATGTAGTTTTTTGTATTGGATGACTTTAACTATTTTTTCTGCCTGAGTAATATATTGTATGTAACCTAGTCGTTAAGTGATGAGTATTCAGAGGCCACAGTCACTCCCGGCCTCACCGAATTACCCCACTCCGACGTACCGAGCGCGGCGTCGGTCACATTCGGTCGTTACGTCAGTCGGTCCTCGTTGCATCCCGGGCTGTGCTAGTCACCGGTCAGCCGTGCGTTAGGAAGAGTCGTTAGTGTTAGGCTCCGAACCCCAGTGTTGGCCGGCGGTGCGAGGCTGCAGTGTGGCGCTACAATCACTAGCCTGGCGTAGTTGACATAGTGTTGGATCCTATTTGTAGCCATTTATTTAGGCCGGTCTAGGAGTTCTTTGATGCCTGCACCTTCCGGATAGCTTCTGTTCACCTGTAAAGACATAGCAGACGTAGTTAAGCTTGGTGACCACTGGTGTTAAGCTTGGTGACCACTGGTGTTTGGTGTGTGTTGGAGGCAATGTGTGATCACCATTGACCGCCTCTCAAGCCCTCACTCTGCTCACCACCCGTCTGTTCCCTCACCAAGGACAGACCTCTTACTCCTGTTATGCCTGGGTGTCATTTGTATGTTGTGACAAAGTACATATTCACTTTATTTCTACTAGTATTCTAATTATATACTTTATTTCGACTACAATTGAGTACCAGACCATTCGAATATGTTGGTATACATAGTTGGACAGCTGGTGGAGTAGTGTGGTAGGACTAAAGGCAGTGACCCAGTGAAGTGCTTGTGGCAGTACAAGGAAAGCGGGAATGTTGGAATGCACTCAACATGATGCATTGTTCTCATGGAATTATATTTGTTTTCAGTTAAGAGACTCATCAAAATTGGTGTTCAGAAGTGTCTGGGTTTTCTGATGAGCAGTCTTTAAGTTCCTTTAACATGATGGAGCAGTGCCCGGCGGGTTTTACTGGGCAAAGTCTTGTGTTTTTGTACGCAGGAGTGGGTGGTGGCAGTCAAAATTGGGCGCCAGTAGCTAGTAGGTGGTCAAAAGTGAAGAGCATAGGGGTGTATAATGGCATAGTTATTGCGATGGGCTGCTAGTTCCAGTTTATGTTGATTTCAAATGGATCCAATTATTCTCTTAAAATTTATTTCATGTATTCTGAAGTCTTGCGGTGATGTAGCTGGAGGGTGGTAAGGCTTTTTGTCTCTTCGGAGGAACTTTTACAAGAGTCCTTGATGAGATTCCCTCTGCTTCCCTTCACTTGTGGTAACTCAAGTCCCACGTCTCATAGCCTCACTCATTGCTTATTTAACTACTCTGCGTTTGTCCCCGTCCCTGTACAAGTCCACTTTGACATTCCACAGGCAAGGATGCAGTGATAAAGTTCAATTAAGAGCATATGCCCCGCCGGACACTGCCTGATCATTGACGGGGTTTGAGTTTGTCATATTTCATAATTAATTTCCCTCTTTTTAAGTTTGTTTAAAGTTTAGTAAAACCCAGCTCAGTTTGTGGCCGTCAGCTGTCCAGTGCCTGCCATTGCCTTGCTGTCATACCATCTTAAGAGACAAGTGTTTGAAGGTCGCCGCCCACCAGAGCGAGGGTATCAGGTGGCAACATCAGGAGACGGCATATACCTTTATGTGTTCAGTTGTGATCGCCGGAGATAATATGGGATTCAAAACACTGATCAGCGCAAACTCGGATCCTTGTTCCTTGGTTATGAAGTATTACATCCTGACCACCAGTGTGAACAAAACAGTGTGCAGTACATGAGTCTGTTAGCCAGGGAACATTTCCTCACTAGGTAACTTTAAGCCAAGGTATTTCTGCTGTCCATAAAGGTTGGTTTGGAATATCTTCAGTTTTTGATTGGTTCTTATGATGCAAGCTTACCATTAAGTCCTGTTGTTTGGGTGATCAGCCAATATTAATATGTAAACCATTCAATCTTTCAATTTTAAATCCTCTTAATAAGGTATTTGAAGCTTCGAATTATGGTCTTCTTGTGTTACAATAAGATGCTGTTAATCCTGTAAGAACAAGATATATGACTGGTCTTTGTTCTACCACAAACTTTTATTCACATCCACAACACGGCACTGGACTGTTCCTCAACACAGGGAGGACGCCAGCCAGGCAAGGACAGTATTTATAATGGCAAAGAACAGTAAAATAAGTCATTCATTGTACTGACAGTGAGTAATGCCCACCTCACCCTGACTGACCTTACACCTACACCTTGACAAACTCTTTCCATGCATCCCATCCCTTAAACCCTTCACGCCCAGATCTTTCCTTTGCTATATAAAATCATTTGTTAACCATAAAATTGCGAAAAGTAACTGAATCTACCAAATTTGCTAGTGGACAAGGATACTAAACAGGTCATATCTATAAAATATTGCTCATACTCATTAAAATTGTCTAGTGGTACCCAAATTACAATAGAAATTACGTTCTGGGCCTCAAAGGGTTAAAATTACACCTTTACAAACTTCTGCATATCATCCCTTAAATATTTCCCTTTCTAGCAGTCACACAAGTAGATTTACAGCAAATAAGGTAATCTTTTCAAATCTATGACTAACATAAGTTGAGTTTTCCAGATTTGATCAATGGTTTAATAACACAAGTGATGTCCAGAAACAAGTAGGTTCCCTTCCCATACCAAGCAGCTCTCGACAAGAAACATCAACTTGCCCCAGCCACGAGCCTTGTGGGCGCCCCCTTGGCCTCCTCCACGCCGGATTGTCTCTTACAGATACAACCCGATGGGAAGGATCGGTTTCAGGGTAGCGTGCCACATGCCCATATAGCCGAAGTTGGCGCTGACGGACTATGCAGGTAATAGGTCTCGATTCAGTCTCACGGTGCAATCGCTGATTTGACACGTAATCATCCCAGCGATACCCCATGATTCTGCGAAGGCACTTATTACCAAAGGCATTGATTCGCCTCTTCAAGTCACTATTTAGTGTCCATGTCTCACAACCATAGAATAAGACAGGGATCACAAGTGACTTGGGAAGATCCGGATCTTTGTCCTCCTGCACAGGTACCGACAACGCCAAATACTCCTGGTGAGCGAGTCCATAGCACCGTGGGCTATGCCGATCCCCCGTAAGACTTCTTGACGTGACCCGCCGTCATTATGGACTGCGCTACCAAGGTATGTAAAACTTTCCAAGATCTCGCCGCCTCCTCCCTCGCCGCACGCATGAACAGACTGTACATTTTCATCTAGTAAGCCTCCAAACACCTGGACCTTGGTCTTAAGCCAGGAGACCTCAAGTCCCAAAGGCTTTGCCTCCTCGTGCAGCGCTTCGAGAGCCATCACCTCCAGCGACTCAGCAAAGATTATTGCATCATCGGCAAAAACAAGATCAGTGATCTTGGTGTTGCCGAGGGATGCTCCACAATCACTTTGATCTACAACTTTGCCCAATACCCAGTCCATACAAGCGTTGAAAAGTGATGGGGCAAGGACGCACCCTTGCCTCACTCCTGTATTCACAGGAAAGAAGCTGGATACACCTGCCCCACACTTCACAGCACTCTCAGTCCCAGAATACAGACCAGTCATCAAACCAACAGTCCTTGCAGGAATCCCGCGAAGTCGCAGAAGATCCCAGAGTGACTCACGATGCACTGAGTCAAACGCCTTCTTGAGATCAACATAGGCTGCAAGCATCCCCTGTCGAAACTCACGTCGGCGTTCCACCAGGACACGGAAGTGCTAGGATACGGTCCGTTGTTGACTTACCAGGCGTGAACTGCTGAGGTCTCTTGATGCTTCAGCAGATGACTGCGGATCCGCGTCAGCAACAGATGGGCAAGCACCTTGCCTGGCACGCTGAGCAGTGTAATACTGCAGTAATTGTTGCAGTCCTGACGGTCCCCTTTCCCTTTCCAGATAGGGACGATCAGCCCCCTTTTCCAGTCAGGAGGAATGGTACCTGATTGCCACACGGCAGTCAGGACAGCATGCAACCCGCGGATTATGGCCTCACCCCCAGCTTTGAGGAGCTCCGCACTGATATTACAAACACCAGATGCCTTTCCACCCCTCAACTTTGCTACAGCCTCTCTGACTTCGTCAAGAGAGGGTGCGGTTTCATCAATGTGAGGATCGGCATCCGCTGCCTGTAACCCAGTGGTGTGAAGCTGCTCAGTTGGAGGGTCCACCATGAACAACTGCCCAAAGTACTCAGCCCAACGAGCCATCTGCCCATGTCCGACACGAGGCGCCCATCTGCTGCTCGAATAGCACTCGCCCGAGATGGAGACTTGGAACTTCTTCAGGGCTCGGTAGGCGGGTCGGAGGTCATTAGCGTTCAAATGACCCTAGACATCCTCTGCCAGGCTCCTGACATACCTCTCCTTGTCTCTCCCCAGGAGGGTTCTAGTCCGGCATGACAGAGCCCTGTGCTGGTCCTGGTTCCCAGCCAGCCTGGCAGCGCGACTCTCCTCGATTTTCTGCAGCGTCTCCGTCGAGACAAAACTACGCCTTGACCTTGGGCGCTCCCCAATACACTCCTTGGCAGCCTGTAAGTTTCACGTTTGAAGGTATCCCACAGTCCTACAGGGTCCTCGAGGGCACCGAGCACATCAAACCGATTTGAGACTGCCACCGCATACTCATGAGCACATGTCAAGTCCTTCAGCTTCTTTAGATGAAACACAGTATAGTTTCCTCTTGAGATTCTTCTGGCCTTGACATGAAGCTTAAGTGTAGCAACAAGTCTGTGATAAGTTGCAACTTTAGAACTCATCACTCTGGTAAACCCTGCAGTTCTGGAGGATCCTCCAACGAGTACTAACGAGGATGTGGTCGATCTCCTTAGCTACCCCTCCGGCATTACTATACCATGTCCAACGGTGCAACTCTGGTCTCTGATACCAAGAACCTGCAATTCTCAACCTTCTGGACCTCGCAAAATTCAGAAGGAGTTTACTGTTAAAGTTCCTGGTACCGGAGCCATGGGGACCAACACATAACTCGTAGCCATCTCTCACAGTGCCAGTGGTAGCATTGAAGTCGCCCAGGACAATGAGTGTGTCCCGAGGAGGACACTGGTCTAATACAGAGTGAGTTTGGTGTAGAACATCTCCTTCTCTTCAGTTTTACACACCTCAGTAGGAGCGTACACTGCAACAAGAGACATGAAACCCAGAGTGTGTTTCATCCTCACCCGCATTATACGCTCATTAACCGCAGTAACCTCAACAACTGACGGCTGCAGTTTGCTGGAGATGCTTATAGCTACTCCCCGGACATGGTCGCCATTGCTCATGCCGGACCAGTAGTAGGTGTAACCCCCACTGCTAGTCTCGCCACTGCCAGGCCTCCTCGTCTCAGAGTCCCACTATATCCACCCTCAGCCTACTGAGCTCGCCCGGTAGGGCTGTTATCACAAACTGAAATATTCTATTCAAATTACATTGAATTTCCATTGAGGGCACTTTCATCATCAAACTTAACCTTGCATAACATAACAACAGACTGCACATACATTCTCATGATATATTGGAATTAGTCTCTCTCTCTCTCTCTCTCTCTCTCTCCACAGAGCCACAGTGTGTCCACCCACAGTGTGTTTATAGACCACAGACACTCACCACAGTCCCTCACACACAAACAAGTCAAAGTTTGAATTCCATGCCTACTTTTGCATCAACACCTGAACCAGAGAAGTGTGGAGTCCTCCCCTCCACCTATGAGGGCATCAAGACAATGAAGTGAAGCAGATGCCTGAGTTACCATCTTGCATCAGTAGTCTCTATAAACCATCTGCCACACGAGTACAAGAGAACATTAAATATATAAAAACTGCTAAAAAAAACATAGCAGCCTCGGTAAAGTGTCTGTAAACTTATGATGTGGTCAAGCATACATTTCACACAGTTTTCAGAGCACTACATGTTGATGTATTTTTCTGATACTAGCACACACAACCACTTCATAGGGGAGGCGGCGGCAGTAGTTGGCGCCTGCAAGTTGCAAGCTCGGTGTGACGGGTTCAAATCCCGCCAGGCGTCAAAATCTCTGCAATCCTCGGGTGGCCTAAGAACACCCACAAGCTGCCCATTAATTAACTCTACCTACGACGGCGAGTGTATGGACATGGGCATGATGTCATTTTTCGCAAACAAATTATTGAGGTAATTCCTGAAAACGTTCTCCGACACCCTTACCTACACCATTTCACAGGTTTCCTCACCTTCAATCATCCTCAATTCAATTCAATGAACTCTTCAACTTTCTATACCCATGCTTGAATTGCTTTCTGGACTGGCGTGCATCACCATTTGGATAAACAATACTGTGGAGGAAGTTAAGTCTCAAATCAAGTTAAAATCACTATCACAGTATTTGACTCGTGTCTTTGCATCACCGGACACACCAATGAGAGCTACACAAGGCCTTGTCAGAACTGCCTATACGTGAGTGCACTGCAAGGAAAATCCAAGCACAGACTGCACTTCAGACATTGCACACCAAAGTAAGGCAGTCTTATTACCACCCTTCCCTCCCTCTAATAATATCCCTCCCTTTTTAAACAGACCCAACCCTCTCCACCAAAAAGGCTACTTCCTCCCCTTCCCCTCTATGGCACTAAGTAACCACCCACCCACCCACCCTGCCCCACCCATAACTACACTCGCCGCACATTAAGTTGGCGAAACTAGGGCCCCCTCCCTCCCCCCTTCCGAACGCACGGGATTGGCTGAGGTGTTGGGGCTTTAGGGCGGAACTTGGAGTAAGGCATTCTCACCCAACACAACACCTCGGCCAAGTGCATTCGGAAAGGGGAAGTGAAGGGGTCTCATTTTTACCAACTTATGTGCAGCGAGTATAGTATCCTTAACTCTATAACCCATAACAAAACAATCTTGCACTCCAATGACACTCCCTTAGATATCCTTGTAGGCTCTGAGGCACTCTGGATCATACTGGGCGTGGATCTTCTCGTACATAAACTTGAAGAAGAAGAGCAGGTCGTCGTACTGCCCCCGGTAAGGCGCCGGGGCCGTGGCGTTGTGCACCTCCACCAGGAAGTAGTAGATGGCCTCGATGGTGGCCAGGTAGCTCTTGGGCTTCCCACGCTGGTACCGCCAAAACAACGTCTCGTGGCGGCTCAGCTCAACGCAACGCAGGCCTGGGAAGGGAGGAAGAAATGAGTGTGGTAGTGTTATCATTTATACTGCTGCCTTTACCTACCCTGCTCTACCTACACTGATACCTATAACAGATGGTGTGGTAGTGCTATTAATCATTTACACTGCTACCTTCTGCTTTAATAAATAGTAAAGGAGAGAACAGCTTTTTAGTACACCTTGTATTTTTCCCCTCGGTATATATGTACCTATCAATGACCAAAAGTAAGGGTGTTAATGACTGAGATGCTTGAATAACAAGAAGTAAAATTTCCCACATAGAAGTATAGATGCCTTGAATGGACTATACAAGAGAAGGAGATGGCGGCAAATAGTGTGCATCAATCTGTGTAAAAACCTGATGAATACATACAGGACCACACGAGTATAGCTCAGGCCCTGTACGCTACAACTAGGTAAACAACTCTACTCGCTGCATGTTAAGTTGGCGAAAATAGGACCCCTTCACTCCCCCCTTCCAAACGCACAGGATTGGCTGAGGTGTTGGATGTTGGGGCTTTAGGGCAGAACTTGGAGTAAGGCATTCTCACCCAACACCCAACACCTCAACCAATCCCGTGCATTCGGAAGGGAGGAGTGAAGGGGCCCCATTTTCGCCAACTTAACATGCGGCAAATCTGGGTCAATACAACTATGTAAATCCATCCCAACACCCCATAGTACCTCTGACTCTCTCATCGCAGTAGATCCTCCGTGTCTGGTTCCAGGTGCAGTCGATGAACACCGCCTTGGTGAAGGGCAGGTGGGGGCGGGGGCGCTTGAGGGAGGGTGGGTGGGGGGGACGCAGCATCTCCCCCACCCCCATCGCCCCCTTGTCCGGAAATATTAACACCACGTCCTGTTAAGAGAGGAAGGGGAGGTAGTGGTGGGGGTGATAAGGAGGGGAGGTAGTTGGGGGGTGATGAGGAGGGGGGTAGTGGTGGGGGTGATGAGGAGGGGAGGTAGTTGGGAGTGATGAGAGAGGGGGGTAGTGGTGGGGGTGATGAGGAGGGGAGGTAGTTGGGGGTGATGAGGAGGGGGGTAGTGGTGGGGGTGATGAGGAGGGGAGGTAGTTGGGGGTGATGAGGAGGGGAGGTAGTTGGGGGTGATGAGGGGGGTAGTGGTGGGGGGGTGATGTGTGTCTGATTAACTGACTTACATTAAAATAATCATGAAAGTTTCTTATTGCACTATGATAAACAAAAAATCTGTTCGGTCTATTGTCTCAAAAAAAAAAAGTGGAGTGTCTGCCTACTGGGTGAAAAAAATCTTTAAACTTTCTTATTGCACTTTGAATAAATCTCCGCATTGCTATTTTCTTTTCTCGGAAGCAACTTTACATAGTGTACTTGGGAAATGACAAAATCCATGAGGAAAAGTGGAGAAAAAAAAATAGAATCGGCTGTTGTTCTTAAATGTTCCTATAACTGAGAATTGCAATTACCTTTGATTAAATTACCTTTTTTATTGAATTGAATTACTGTATTTTTTCATTATGCATAAAAAAAGTACAAAAAGAGAAGAGTTAAAAATAAATGCAGATTCATATATGTTTTTGAAAGTGATTTGATACTTATGCCGAGAGAGAGAGAGAGAGAGACAGACAGACAGACAGACAGACAGACAGACAGACCAGACAGACAGACAGACAGACAGAGAGAGAGAGAGCACAACTTCTTGCACTTGCATCCTCAACCTCCGTCCTGTCTATATTCTACACCCTGCAGTCATCTGTTCCCTAAAAAAAGAAAAAAAATCTTCCACTCTCTCCACCCCTCCACCCCCAGACTCACGTTGCTGCAGGTGGAGTAGTCAGGGTGAGTAGTAGAGTAGATGGAGAGAGAGAGACTTTTCACCAACATCCTCTCCACCATCCATCTTCTCCACCTCTACTCATCCATTCCCTACACCTTCCACCCACAGCCTACCCTCATCTTCCACACCCTCCACCCACCCCCATATCCCATCCCCCCCACAGCCTGCCCCCAACTTCCACACACATTCCACCCACAGCCTCCACACACCCCATCCCCCCCACCTCCACCCCCAGACTCACGTTGGCATGGGTGGAGTACTCTGGCAGGGCGGGGTGGGTGTGGATGGAGAGGAGAGAGAGAGACTTTTCATAAATATCCTCTCTACCCTTTACAGTTTATACCCATCCCATCTACTTTCTACACCTCTATACATCCATTCCCTACATCTTCCACACTCTCCACCTCCACCCCCAGACTCACGTTGGTGCAGGTGGAGTAGTCCGGCAGGGCGGGGTGGGTGTGGATGGTGACGTCCCCCGGGCAGAGCACCGCGGCGTGGACGGCGGTGCTCTTGCCGGCGATCTCCCTGGGGTGTCTGATGATGTCGATCTTGAAGGGCAGCTGTGGAGGAGAGAGTGGTGAGTGTTTGGCTATTGGGTGATGTAATGATGGACTTTATTCCTTCGACTTGATGATCAGATTGTTTGATCACTGGGAAAGAATGGGAAGAAAGGAGATAATAAGCAGATATACAGATGAAGGTTCGATCACTGGGTAAGAATGGGAGGAAAGGAGATCACAAAGAAGATGTATAAAGGAAGGAGTCATGTGAGTTGGGATGATAAAGGAATGGAGTAATTGAGAAAGAGAAAGGATGGGACCACTTAATGATGCAAAAGTGTAACATGAAAATAACTCAGATGGAGAGGCAAAGTACTACAGGCAGTGTGGCCACGGTAGTAAGGGCAGCAGGGGCACACCAACACACATATATATATATATATATATTATATATATATATAATATTATATAATATATATATATATATATAATATCTCCTAGCCTAACCTAACCTACAAGACTAACCTTACAATCAGACTTTCAAGACTAAAACTCCCAACTCTTGAGAAAAGAAGAGAAAGGGGAGATTTTATAGCAGTGTATAGAGCATCAATGGGTCTTGAAAAATTTGATAGAGAAGATCTGTTTGTGTGAGACGATAGAAGTACAAGAGGTCATGAGAAGAAATTGAAAAGGACAACATGCAAGAGGGACAAAAAAAAATACAGCTTCCCGTATAGAAGCATAGAAGCCTGGAACAACCTTGATGCAAAAGTGATTAATGCAAGAAGTATTCAGGACTTCAAAGGCAAGCTGGATAATAGTAGATTTGGAGATGGGACAGTACGAGCATAGCTCTTTTCCTGTATGTTACAACTAGGTAAATAGGTAAATACACACCTGCAAGGAAGGGATGCGCTCGGCTATGCACGGCAGCGGCACGTAGCAGGTGTAACAAAAGTATTTCCGGGACTTGCTACACTTGACACAGCTACTTCGGTCATCTATGTCATCAAGGAAGTCCGAGTCCTGGATCTGCATGCCGGCGAAGGGATCCACGATGTTGTTCGAGGGTTTGAGGTGACGCAGCTGCTCGGTGTTCAGCTTGCGTAGGTCCACCACACCCTGCCTGCCTACGGGAAGGACTGGTGCTGGTGCTGGTGCTGGTGGTGGTGGTGGTGGGAGCTGTGGGGTGCTGGCGTCCTGCTCACTACCATCTGCTGAACAAACACATCTTTACCCTGTACTCATGTTCGAATCAGATGTTTGAATGTTTAAACAGATAACCTTACACAAGTACATGGGTGACATATAAACAAAAGCTGTATGAAAGAGAGATGGGAGTAGAATCGACATTGATGCTAGATGGAGAAAACTGTATTTGTATGTTAATTATGTGCTATTAACACCCTGTGAGAATGATGAGCAGGAAGTAAGGCACAAAAGATGAAGTAATAGTGACAGAAGAAGATGAAGTGAAGTGATGGTGGTGGTGGGAGCTGTGGTGTCCTGGGGTCCTGCTCACTACCATCTGCTGAACAAACACATCTTTATCCCGTTCGTTTGGGAATTCTTTACTCTGAGCATCAAACAACTTATCAAAAAATCAGTACATTAAAAACTATGCCAACACACAAACAAACAAACAAAACAAAGCGAAAATATATTTAAGACTCCCTCTTTTCTCCTAAAAAAATGTCCATATTTATCATATAACAAAAATCTAATCACATCATCATAACCCAGTGCTCATGTTTGACTCCCTGCCGCCACTGCTGACACAAGTATGGGCTTGAAAAGTGTTAATATTCCAACACACTGACAGACGACATGTGGCAGAGTATGTAGTTAGTCATGAAGGTACATGTAAAAGGAAAGGCTGGAGGTGGTAAAGTGGAGGATGTGGTGATGGAGGGAAGGTGTAATGGTACTATCCACTTGGTATTCTGCTCATCCATACACACCAACATGAGTGGCCTGACTGACCATCACTATTACATGGAGTGAGAATTCTCTTTAACACATACAAGAACAAGCAAACTGTTGATGAGAAAGAGAGTCGAGTAGTATAAAGGAGCCAATTCAAGATAGTACAAGCAACTATCAATGTACTACTTCAATAACTCTTAGATAGGCCCGTCACCCCCTGTAAGGAGCCACAACCCAGGAACACTGCTACCCTTACCTGGTGTGGTTCAGGGCGGCACTAACATAAGAGGTAATATATATTTTTTCCTAATCTCTCTCTATTGCTCCATATTTTTATTGAATCACTCTAATTTTTTTTTTTTTTTTTCATAGATTAAGATTAGATCAGATCAGATATTTTATTGACCACACCAATACAAAGAAAATTCACCTACAACCTATCCTATGGTCCAACAAAAGAATACATAATTATGATGAATAACTAAATTATAAATCTTCATTCAACCTAAAGATTTACGCATATATCCGTAATATTTTGTATATAGCTGTACACACCTCATCATCGGTCATTGTTTTTGAGAATAAATCAGCCACCTCTAGTATCTTTTCATCTTCATTATTATTATTTCCTCCTCTTATACTCTCCACTACTCTTCTTAAGCTCTCCCTAGTGCTCCATATTTTCTTCATTTTTTTCTTGAATCTCTGTAATCCTTCTTTATTTATTCATACAACTCAATCCTCTTTTTAGCTTCATGTTTACCATTGTCTCCTCTTATATTCCATCCCATTAATCTTTATTTATCTTTTGCTACACCTCTATCATCTTTTCGTCTTCACTTTCATTATTTCCTCCTTATACTCCTTCATTCATCCATGCTTACAGGAACACACTCACCTCCAGGGCAGTGTGTGGGAGGCTCCTGTGCCTGGCCTGTGTTACGCCTTCCTGGTGACTCCACGCTGCCATTAGTACTCATGGTCGCCCTCTCACGCCTGCTGGGGGAAGGGACCGGCTTGAGTGTGTGTGTGTGTGTGTTTACCTAGTTACCTAGTATATAGGGTCTGAGATATACTCCTGTGGTCCTGTGTTTGTGTCTAGGTTATCATGTTTTTCTTGAAGTTAATGAGCACTTTTTGATGCTATTACTTTTTCTTGCAGTCCATTCTGCAGTTGCAGTTCCAAACTGTAGTTTGACATTGGTAACGTAACCTGACCTAACTGGGAAGGGGGCTAATCCCCCAGACCCCCCCGCTTGTTCACTGTCCTAACCTGGACATTGGTGAACTGGCCAACATAACCTAGCCTAACAGTTCAGGCTATTGCTGGTATTGGTATTATTTTACGATGGCACCAAACTTCCCTACACAATTGTGAGCATGGTTTTTGTTTACCTTATTGTATTCTAAGAGACATTTTCTCTTTGAGCTTTCCGTCGCAAATCAATAGTTTCGGAGATATAAAACATTTTAGGTGGGGGGAGGAATATATCTCCTTGTTTACAAAATGCCTCCCTCTTCCTCTTCTTGTGACCTGTATCGATTTTGTTTGGTATTTTATTAAACTTTTTATTATTGGACCCAGTTAGGAGGTTAAAGGTAAGGTTAGGTTAGGTTAGGTAAGGTTCAGGTTAGGTTAGGTTAGGTAAAGTAGCCACGGGTGCGCCTCCGAAACAAAAGCGATGCAGGTCACAAGAAGAGGAAGAGGGAGGCATTTTGTAAACAAGGAGACATATTCTTCCTCCCACCTAAAATGTTTTATATCTCCGAAACTATTAATTTGCGACGGAAAGCTCAGAGAAAATGTCTCTTAGAATACAATAAGGTAAACAAAAACCATGCTCCCAATGGACCCTACCCATAACTACGTCACGGTTTGTTTACATCGGTGCATTGTGGGGATAAGGCGGGGTCGCCGCGGGTGGACCTACGAAGGGAAAACTACGGCGATGGAAGAATTTCGAGTTATTTTGCGCGAAATTGATATTCCAGGTGCTATATTACTGTGCTCTGTTCTCGCTGACAACACTATAGAGAAGACCTGAGGTAATGGCTGATGTGCAAAAGGCTTCAAAACCAAGAAAACAGAGTCATAACAGAGCCTCGTCAAAAGGTAAGCAACTGGTAGGTACGTAATGTTCCCTACCACTTGCTTACTTCTTAATGAGTGCTTCTGTGGCTTTTTTCCTGGTCTAGAAGCCTTCGCACATCAACCATCACCTCAGGTCTTCTCTATGTTGTCAGCGAGCACGGAAATATAGCACCTGGAATATCAATTTCGCCCAAAACAACTCAAATTTTTTTCATCGTCGTAGTCTTCTCTTTGTAGGCTGTACATATTCATGGTTATGATAGTATTAAAATACCTTATTAATTGAGTTCCTTTTGTTGTCTTTCCTCATAATAAGTAGTGCTACATCATGGTTTAAGTGTTACTTGACGACCCAAATGAATACTCTTGAGTCTATACCAACATCACCAACCTTTGCTTTGATTTATCTTATTACTCCCATCCATAAACATGCATAACCACGGTGACATTACCATCCTTGCCTCATGGTACTTGCATGGTAATGTCGTCTACCGATATTTTTGTCCCACACAAATCGGAAAACTCGCCGACAGTAATGGTTAGGTTGGTATCCGGTCATTTCGCCCCACACTATGGAGTCTATAGGAGCTAGGGGGTTGGTTATATTTGTTTAGTGTGACGAGAACCCCCAACCCCCGCTAGGAGGTTAGGTTAGATTTTTTTAGGTTAGGGTAGGTAGATTTGGTAGTTTGGGTTTAGATTTGGTTGGGTTTTGGGTTAGATTTGGTTAGGTTAGGATAGGTTAAATTTGGTTTGGTTAGGTTGCATATCGGTGGGTCAAGCCCCCTGCTAGGGTTAGGTTAATTTTGGTTAGGTTAAGGTTTATTTTGGTTAGGCATTTTCGTCATTTCGCCCACAAGACATTTCGTCCACATGAAAAGTCAATTCGCCCACATATAAGAGTCAATTCGCCCACACGATCCATGTCACGGAGTCATGTAACTATATCTTCCTCTGGCAGAAATGGAATAAAACCACTTGGGCGAATGACGGTAAAATTTCTAGTGTTTGCCCAAAACTCTCCCCACTTCCCCACAACAGTTTGGGACCTGTGGGAGTGCGGGTTTTCAGGTGGGGAACAAATTATCGTGGGAAAACACGTAATTAAAGAGTTGTGTAAGGGGGTAAATTTCCTAATCTAGGGTAATTTCCTTATATCTAGAGAAATTGCCTAACCACAATAACCAAAACCTAACCAAAATTAACCTACCCTAGCAGGGGTTTTGACCCACCGTAACCTAACCTAACCAAACCCTAACCTAAGCTTAGCAAACCTAACCAAAACCAATCAAACCTATTAGATTTGGTTTAGGTTAGGTTAGATTAGATTTGGTTAGGTTAGGATAGGTTAGATTTGGTTGGGTTTAGGTTTCGGTGGGTCAAGCCCCCGCTAGTGTAGGTTTATTTTGGTTAGGTTAGGTTTATTTTGGTTAGGAAAATTTCTCTAGTATAGGAAATTACCCTAGATCTAGGAAATTTTACCCCCCTACACAACTCTTTAATTACGTTTTCCTTTTACGTTTGTTCCCCACCCGAAAACCCGCATTCCCACAGGTCCCCAAACAAGTGGGAGAGTATGGGCAAATACTAGAATTTTACCGTCATTTCGCCCAAGGTTACTGGGTGGTTCATTCCATTTCTGCCAGAGGAAGATTTTAGTTTACTGACTCCGTGACATGGATCGTGTGGGCGATTGACTTTGGGTGGGCGAATTGACTTATATTGTGGGCGAATTGACTTACATGTGGACGAATGTCTTGGGGGGCGAAATGACGAATTGCCAAACCAAAATAAAACCTAACCAAACCCCAAATTAACCTACCCTAGCAGGGGGCTTGACCCACCGAAAACCTAACCTAAGCTAACCTAACCAATTTAACCTATCCTAACCTAACCAAATCTAATCTAACCTAACCTAATCAAACCTAACTCCCCAAAATCTAACCTACCCTAACCCTAACCTAACCTCCTAGCGGGGGTTGGGGGTTCTCGACACACTAAACAAATATAACCTAACCTCCTAGCTCCTATAGACTCCATAGTGTGGGCGAAAGGGACTCCATAGGGGTGAGCGAAATGACCTGTAGGCAAAATGACTATAGGTATGGCGAAATGACCGGATTACCAACCTAACCATTACTGTCGGCGAGTTTTCCCCCGATTTGTGTAGGACAAAAATACGGTAGACGACAGAAACCATGCAGGTATCATGAGGCAAGGATGGGTAATGTCACCGTGGTTTGCAACTTGTTTATGGATGGAGTAATAAGATAAATTTAAAGCAAAGGTTGGTGATGTTTGGGATAGACTCAAGAGTATTCATTGGCTCGTCAAGTAACACTTAAACCATGATGTAGCACTACTACACTCAAAGACAAAAAAAAGGAACTCAATTAATAAGGTATTTTAATACTATCATAACCATGAATATGTTACAGCCTACAAAGAGAAGATTACGACGATGAAAAAAATTTGAGTTGTTTTGGGCGAAATTGATATTCCAGGTGCTATATTTCCGTGCTCGCTGACAACACTAGAGAAGACCTGAGGTGATGGTTGATGTGCAGAGGCTTCTAAACCAGGAAAACAGTCACAGCAGTCTCATTAAGAAGTAAGCAAGTGGTGGGACACTTTCGTACCTACCAGTTTGCTTACCTTTTGACGAGGCTCTGTATGACTCTGTTTTCTTGGTTTAGAAGCCCCTGCACATCAGCCCCTTACCTCAGTCTTCTCTATAGTTTGTCAGCGAGACCCGAGCCAGTAATATAGCACCTGGAATATCAATTTTCGCGCAAAAAAATAACTCGAATTCTTCCATCGCCGTAGTTTTCCCTTCGTAGGTCCACCCGCGGCGACCCCGCCTTATCCCCACAATGCACCGATGTAAACAAACCGTGACGTAGTTATGTCTGGGGCCCATTGGGTAGGGAAGTTTGGTGCCATCGTAAAAATTTACCCTGGTATTTAATACATTAAAGCAGAAAGACGGGTAAAAGTTGATTAAATGTATATATTGGGTGCTGTACTATCAAAATCAAGAACTGGAACTGTCGCCGAAAATATAAACACTGAAAAATTGGAACATTCGCCGACGTCAGCGAGAATTCCTATCGGCGACAGTTCCCGGTATTCACGTATCAACGACTCCCCAGCAAAATCACCTCATAATGTATAAACCTGCAGGCGATGACACCAACATCTGCAGCAAGTCCAGCACAATTGTAAAGACACACTAGAGATACATGGATGTGTTTATCAGTCATTTGTAAGAGCTTAAAGAGGTCACATACCGTATTGGGTGCCTCGTGCCTTGCCTCTGTGCTCCCCAAGCGTGCTTGTGTGCTGCCGCGCCTGCACCTTCCTCCTCGCCACACACACTTCTCACAAAGGCAAGCAACAGTAATACTAGGGAAGGAACACTTGTTGTTGTTGTTGTTGGGGGTTTGATGGGGCCGTGCAGGCTGTGGTGCCACAGCCTCTAGTGCCCCGAGGGTGCAGGATGCAAATGAATCAGCAGGTTAGATCCTGTGCAGTTGGCCAGACTTCTGTAGGAAGGTCCTGGTGTGCGTGAGGATTTTGAAGGCCAAGCCGGGGGAAGGAACACTGGCACACCCGCCGCACGCTGCCTTCTTCTTCTTCTTCTTCTTGTTGTGACCTTAGTCGCTTAGTATCGCTTCATAGGTCCTCTTCCACTTCGACTCCTTCGTTAACAAGACTTGTTAACTCTTCTCCTGTTTATTTCACCTGGGAAAGACATTTTGATCAGTTTTCAATCCTTTGATTATCATGCGCCTGTGTTGACGTCGCTTAAGTTAGTAATCCGCCGCTGCTTTATAGAAAATGGGGACTTTTTATGGGAGGCTCATACGTTTCTTAAGATAATTGTGACCTTTTTTTAACCACAGAAAATAGGAACATAAGAAAATAAGGAAGTGAGGCAGTGAGACCTACACGTGGTAGTTCATATTACTTAACACTACCTACATCAACCTTTCATCCCCATCCATGAAATTATATAGCCTTCTTTTAAAGCTCCCTATTGACTCGATCCGCACTAACTACCTGACGACCGAGTCCATTCGTGGCCACCGAGAGAGACCGAGACCACCGAGTATCATCTCGGTGGCCACGGAGAGACTCTCTCGGTCTCTCTCTCTCGGTGGCCACGGTCCATTCCAAGGATAGTATATAATCTTTCTAATATCCTCGGTCCATTCCAATCATGTATAGCCTACCACCCTCTCAAATGATACAAAATTAATTATACAACTGAATAGGAAATGGATATATTGATAATTTCAGAATAATGTGGCTGTCATCATTACTCCAAACCATTTACCGTAGATAGAACTTTAGGTATATATACACCTCTCTCTCTCTCTCTCTCTCTCTCTCTCTCTCTCTCTCTCTCTCTCTCTCTCTCTCTCTCTCTCTCTCTCTCTCTCTCTCTCTCTCTCTCTCATTCGTCTTTTCTTTCATTTCCTTTCTCCTCCACACTGATTACTCCTCCTCCTCCTCCTCCTCCTCCTCTCCTCTCCTCTCCTCCTCTTCCTCCTTATCATCATGATCGTCTTCATCTTGTGCATTTTTCTCTCCTTCTCTTTCCCATCAAAGAAAATTAATATCGTAGGTCTGCCCGCGAGAGGTCGTTTCAAGAAGCAGGGAGAAAAAAGAAGAGAGGAGGAGGAGGAGGAGGAGGAAGGTGAATAGAAAGAGAGGAGAGGAGGGATGGAAAAAATGGCAAAATTGGAAGAAAAAAAAAACGAAGGAGGAGGAGGAGGAAGAGAAGAGATGGAGAAATATAACAGCAGCACCAGGAGGAGGAGGAGGAAGAGGAAGAGGAAGAAGAAAAAGAAGAGGAGGAAGAGAAGTAGCATCATCATTTCCAGCAAAAAAAGGAGAAAGAGGAGGAAGAAGAAGAAAAAGAAAAAGAGGAGGGTGAGAAGTAGTATCATCATTACCAGCAAAAGGAGAAGGAGGATTACAAAGGAATACATAGGAATACATAGGAATAACAGACACCAGGAGACCTATAGATTGGTCTATAACGAGGGTATCTGCTGAACTGCATACTACTAGGTAACTATCAACTACATGTAAGAGGACAGTTGGAAAAAGATACCATGTCCCTAAAGAAGATAGGAACATGGAAGTTTTGTAGTGAAGAATGATAGGATATGAAATATGCTAACTAGAGTAACTACAACTACCACTAACGCTAATCGTTCCAGGGTACGATATAATATAATTCGCAGGGCAGTAGCAAAACCCATTTACTTTACAGTACGCGTCCAGTCTGTTTTTAAATGAAGTTATTGTGCTGGTTTCGACAACATCAGTTGGTAATTTGTTCCATCGATCAACAACAACATTGAAATCATTTCTACAGAAATCTGTGATGCAACGTTGACCATTCAGTTTTAAACCGTTGTTTCTTGTTGTCACGTAAGGAGAAAGCTCGAATAGGTTCTCTTGATAAATGACATCAAATCCTTTTAGGATCTTAAAAGTTTCTATCAAGTCCCCACGGATTCTACGATCTTTTAAGGGAAACATATTAAGTTTCCGCAGTCTCCCTTCATAAGATGAATTTCGCAGAGATGGAATCATCTTGGTTGTTCTTCTTTGAACTTATTATAATTTGGCTTGAGGAAGAGGAGGAGGAGGCGGAGGAGGAGGAGGAGGAGGAGGAATAAGAGGAGGAGGAATAAGAGGAGGAGGAATAAGAGGAGGAATAAGAGGAGGAAGAATAAGAGGAGAAGGAATAAGAGGAGGAGGAATAAGAGGAGGAATAAGAGGAGGAGGAATAAGAGGAGGAGGAATAAGAGGAAGAGGAATAAGAGGAGGAATAAGAGGAGGAGGAATAAGAGGAGGAATAAGAGGAGGAGGAATAAGAGGAAGAGGAATAAGAGGAGGAATAAGAGGAGGAGGAATAAGAGGAGGAATAAGAGGAGGAGGAATAAGAGGAGGAATAAGAGGAGGAGGAATAAAAGGAAGAGGATAAGAGAGAATAAGAGGAGGAGGAATAAGAGGAGGATAAGAGGTGAATAAGAGGAGGGGATGAATAAGAGGAGGAATAAGAGGAGGAATAAGAGGAGGGAATAAGAGGAGGAGGAATAAGAGGAGGAGGAATAGAGGAGGAAGAATAAGGAAGGAGGAAAGGGAAAAAGGAGGATGGG
>JACEEZ010016133.1:0-10333 GCA_016584305.1 Chionoecetes opilio | reverse complement strand
AAGGGCCCAGATTAAATAGCTGATGATATGCTTCGAACTATCCTATCTGTTGCCTCAATTTCTTCAATGCCCAATGTTTGCCAGACCCTTTTTCAACACGCTGCCTCCATGTCTTCCTTGGCCTGCCCGGTGAACTGCGACCTGGCACTTCCACTCCAACAGCTCCCCCTAATGCTCACCACCTTCTCTCCTCTTCACGTGCCCAAACCACCTCAATTGCCTTGCTCTCAGCACTGTACTCAGCTCCTTCATCCACATTCTTGCCAGCTCTTCACTGGTTTACTTTATCTCTCCATGTGATGCCAGCCATATACCTCAACTTTCTTGATCACAACCAACCAACACATCCTCCTTTCTTCTTCGTCAAAAGCCCATGTCTCAGAATCATACAGCAATTTTGATCTTATACATGCTTCAAATACTCTTCCTTGTTTTTCAGTGGAATATCCTTGCTTATGATCAGTCCTGCAAATCTCTCTTCACTTCATCCATGTAGTTGCTACCCATGTTCTTCCTGATCTCTCCACTCCACCCTCGCTATCTAACATGTACCAAGATAACAAAACTGTTTCACTTCTTCTATTACATCACCATTCACTTCTATAGTTTCTGCCTCTTCCTTTTCTGGCGGGCCCCTTCCGTTGATTCTTCTTACACACATTGGACAGCAGAAACCTACCCCCTTTTTTAGGTTTCCTCGTGCCGAACATCTTTTATGACACCACTTGTCAATTCTTTCAAACAAATATATTTAGAATGTTTAGGCTTATTCCTTTATATTTTTATTTTTCTTGAAATATGCTGTCCCATTTGTATAAAGCAAAAATTGCCCACCGTTTAAGGTTAATTTTACAGTACAGTACTGTACCATAAAATAAATACAGTCCCAGTACTTAGTGTACTGAAAATGGAGGTGAGGGATGCGAGCTCTGGCTGTACTGTACAGTAAATAGAGGTGAGGAGGGGAGCTCTGGGTCCCGATTAGCTTATTTCCCATAAGGGTCAATGCATAGTTTCGCGGATTTGAGATTCGCACTGATTACAACGATCACGAATAGATGCAAAACTCCGTGCACCAGTGCAGGTGGCACGCAGGGAAGCTGCATTCATAATAAGAAAGCAGAGGGCCGTGGGGGATGAGAACATGAAAGTCATATACATATACATGACGTTGATACATAAGGGCGCGTCCACACATTGCTCAAATACGTGTTGTGAGCATTGTTTTTAACATGTTTTGATGCATATTTGCAACAGTATTTAAACAGATGTTTGGAAACATGGGTCAGTACAGTAGTGTTGCGAACATGTTCGCAATAGCGATGACGCGAGGGCGCACGTCTGGTGGCACCTACGCTGCCTCGTCAACATCGGTGTTTCCCAAAACATTTTCCCCAAACCCAGAGCTTCCAACATTCTCTGGACCAACAGTTCATAACACGTTCGGTAATATGTTGCTTACATGTTGCCAGCACATGTTGAAAACACGTGTGAACGTCTTGACACTTTTTATGGCCCACACTGACAGAGAGATGACTACTATGGGATGTGATGGGACAGAACATGCACTTCCAGATCCAAAGGCAGAATTTGAGATTTATCAATGGTAGTTACCTAAATTATGGGTTGAGACAAGAAAAACACTTCATTTTAGTAATGGCGTGTATGAATCATATGTTATGCAGGAAAGGGAGTAATCATTACCCTCCCCGCTGGCTAACCATGTAAAATTAATATTTCATGAAAGAGAACTAATTTTTAGCAGGTGCTTAGATACAAGGTGAAGTTTCTTCATTAACTTACTTCCACAACCTCCGGGAATAGGAGATGACTTCACCGGAAAAGGGAGCAAAAATGGTGCCAGGAGTGCCAGGAACACCCATGCTCGCACTCACACAACCCTGTGGAGATAGTTAGAGTGGTCATGTGCATAGAATTTTTTCAATAACAAACATAATGATTATAAAAAAATACTTGAATTTCATGATCAATAAAAACTTGTCAGCCTTTTTTCATGCGTATTACCTAAGTTTGGGTCAGGAGCATGTATAAAAAATAGATTCAAGAATAGCACACATAAATACAGCAAACCTAGCTAATTTTGAAAATAAGTTATTTTGCTCTAAGCCAGCCGATACAGATTTCTGCACAACTGTCTGGACATGTCTGGGTTGGGGGGCATGACCTCGAGCTAGGGGCTGGATCCATAGGGCACTTCCAACCTAGCAAGTTTGTGCTGTGTCTGGCACCTAGGCTGGAAAAGTTTGCAGATTGGTACATACCAATTTCTGTATTTCGTAATACCAGATGCTTTGGCAGAAAATGTTGGGAACCAGGACTTGATTCTCTGAAATCTGCATCTGGTGCTGCCTTATTGTAATGATAATGGTTGACAAATTCTGTGTCAGTAAATCCATGGATGGATTGTTATGGAGTGAATCAGTTATGTTTGAATGACATTATCATTAGATTTTTGGATAAGAAAATCTAGTAGATAGAAATAGACAAAGTATTTTATAGTAACCTATTTGACTCTTCTAGTTAGGTGGAGGACAGCAGCTATGCATCATAACGAGTGCTGACATGTATCTCATCTCATCATCATCATTCAGTTTAATGTCATATTTCCAATAATTCTCAGGAGTTACAGTCTAGTGATACGCTTCCAACTATCTCTATCCATTGCCTCAACCTTTTCAATGCCCAATGCTGCCAGATCCTCTCAACACACTGCCTCCATTGTCTGTCGGTGGTGGTCGACCTGCACTTCCCCTCCAACAACCTCCCAATGCCGCATCACCTCTTTCTCCTCTTCACGTGCCAACCACCTCATCTCCTTTACTCTCAGCATGTACACGCTCCCTCAATCCACATCTTCCCACCTCTTCCCTGGACACTTCATCTCTCATATGATCCAACCATATCCCTCAACATTCTCTCGATCACTAACAAACCAACACATCCTCCATGGTTCATTGTCAGGACAATGCTCAACTCCATACTTATTTTGACTAATTCTTTCTCTAATTTTTTTATCTTTTCCCTAACACGTTTTGAAACAAATGCGTTACCGTCAGCCAGGTTTTCCACATTGGCAATATGTCTCATGTTGATTCCATAACTTTCTTATCCACAGTGAAGCCTTCAATTCATATCTTCTGATGCCCGCGTTACTCCTCCGCCTTAGCGAAACATGTACACAAATGCCTGTTTTTGTAACTCAGTCCCCCAGGCTTTTATTAGCTAATATTTCAGTTATCTACTCACAGACCGCGACCCCTAGCAATGCCAAATCATCAAATTGAGACATGGTGGCCTAAACTTGAAAAACTTTTTAACCCTCGCATGACGCACTAAAAAAAATAAAAGAATTTATTATTAAAAAAAAAATTAAAATACAAAAGAATATATATTATATTATATTTATTAAAAATTTTTAAATAATTAAAAAATAATAAAATTTAGAAATAGTTATAGAAGAAAAATATTATATTATAATAATAATTTATATTATAATAATAAATATTAGAAATATTATAAAAAAAAAAAAAAAACATAAAAAATAATTATTTAAAAAATAATAAAACATTTAATAAAAAATATAACATATTATATAAAAATATTAATTAAAATTTAAATTTAAAATTTATTAAAAAAAATTATTTAAATTTATTAAAAAAGATTAATAATATAGATATTAAAAAAAAATTATTATAATAATGTATAATAAATAATAAAAAGATAATTTATACAAAAAATTTAAATTTAATTATATGATATAAAAAGCAATTAAAAATATTAAATAAAAATCAAGAAATAGATAAATAAAATATTAATTAAAATAAATAATTTAGAAATAATTACTATAAAAATATACAAAAAATTTATTAAAATTAAAAGTTTAAATAAATGTTATTAATTTTTAAATATTATATATAAAATAATGTATATATTATAATTAAATTAACAAATTATAATTATATTTTATATGATTGCTGCCCGATGTGCCTCGCACTTGACGCCATGACACTCAGAAATTAATGTAACTATAATAATCGTCAACTCAATGTTTTGGAAAAATGTAAAAGGGGGAAATAAAAAGCTAAGGGGCTGGAGTGTATTGATGTTTTGCCTTTTCGCTACCTTGAAAATATAATATTGAAAGTGATGTACATTTACGATTGAAATTTATAGCGAAGCTGTCTGAGGCTATGGGCTCTAAGGGGGCAGGGGAGGGAAATGATATTTGATTTTTGGTTTATTTGGTTGGCAATGAGTCAAAATATCAAGCTGTCCAGCAGTTGATGGAGGGCTCCTTTTGTGGAGACCGGGGCCCAGGCCCTTGGGTCCCTCACCCTACGACTGGCCCTGACCCCTTGTGTATTTCTAATATATTTTCCCACTAACACAACATGTAGAATCTCCTTTCATCAGTGATACAGACCATTCAAAACAGAGCAGAGTCTCTCGCCTCCTAGCGTGTGCCGTGATCTTGAGCTTGCGGTGTGTGCATTCCATCTACAGTACCCTCCCAGTTTCACCGCTATGCGAGTTTCGCGATCCTCGAGTTTCGCGAGGGCTGAGTCCTAAGTCTTCCATCCCGACTTTCGCGCATATATCCCTGAGTTTCGCGCTGCTTGTACATGTTTTTTTTTTTTTTTTTTTTTTTTTTTTTTTTTTTTTTTTTTTTTTTGTTGTGTGTCTGTGTGTATTTACCTAGTTGGTAACATACATGAAAGAGCTATGCTCGTAACTGTCCCTCTCCAAATCTACTATTATCCCTTGCCTTTGAAGTCCCTGAATACGTTCTTGCATTTAATCACTTTTTGCATCAAGTTGTTCAGGCTTCTCTGCTTTCTATACGGGAAGCTGTATTTTTGGTCCTTCTAGACGGGGAAGTGTATTTTTTATGTCCCCTCTTGCATGTTGTCCTTTTCAATTTCTTCTCAGAACCTCTTGCACTTCTATCGTCCACACAAACAGGTCTTCTCTATCAATTTTTTCCAAGACCCATTGATGCTCTATACACTGCTATAAAATCTCCCTTTCTCTTTCTTTTTTCTCAAGGTTTGGAGTTTTATCTTGAAGTCTTTCCATCATCTGGTAAATCTCTCAGGCTTGGAGCCATTTTTTTGGCTGCTCTTTGGTTAATTCTCTCAAATCTTCCTTATACCTTCTTTTATGTGGTGCCCAATCACTCCGCATACTTCCAACCTTGGTCGAATCAAGATGTTATCAATTTTCTTAATCATCCCTCATCCCAGAGATTTGAATGCCATTCTTATATTCCTCAGCAACTGATAGTATCTCCTGTGATCTTGTTTATATTACCTTTTCAGGTGACAATTATCCGTAATCCATACTCCAGATCTTTTTTGACCTTGTTTTGATATCCATCCATTTCCCATCGAGATACTTTCCTCTCCTGTCCCTTTTTGCTACTGCCCCTTCCATCACTTTATACTTTTAGGCATTAAACTCCATTTCCCATAGTTTACTCCATCTGAAAATCTATCAGATCCTTTGTAAATCCTCACAGTCAAAAAAAAAGATTACTTGCTATTTTTCTTAGTCATTTAGCATCATCAGCGAATAAACTCATAGAACTGTTCACTCCTCTCGCCATATCTTTACATAGACCAATAACATCACTGTGCCATACTGGATCCTTAGGAACTCCACTACACACTGCACCATTCTGATTTCTGATCTTTTTATTACTGTTTCTCATCTCTCCTGTTTTGCTCAAAAAGTCTTTCATCCACTTCAGCAAACCACCCTTCAATACTCCTACATGTTTCTAGCTTCCTGGGAAGCAGTCTCTTGTGAGTACCTTGTCAAATGCCCTTATTTAGGTTTCCAAGTAATATGCAATCGACCCACCCCTCTCTTCCTGTGTCACATCGATCACTCTCGAGTAAAAGCTTAATAATGTGTTGAACATACATTCCTCCTCTAAATCCAAACTGGACACCTGCGAGTGTGTTTGTCTCTTCCAATAGTTTCAAACATCTGTCCCTTCCAAGTTTTTCACACATTTTTGCCACTACACTTGTAATGATACTGGCCTGTAATTTAATGGTTGCTCTTTGTCTCATCCTTTGGTGAATTGGCCAATTTTTGCTCTTTTCCAATCAGCGGGACTCTGCTCTCCTTTGAAGTGAACTCTCATTTACACTATGTACTTTCCCTGCTATTGTTACTGCACTCTTTTCATTTATCCAATTCGACACTCCTCTGGACCCGGCTTTTACGCACATCTTTGACTTTCATTACTTTTTACTTCTATAGTCTACTTTTATGTCTTCCATTATATTTGCTTTTGCTACTATAATTTTTCGTTTTAATTCATTTCTCTGTAAATACAGTCTGTAAGCACTTAATTTCATCACCCTCAGCCTGTTGTATGCATCTTCGTACACTATGCCTCTACCCTTCGTCTTATCTATTCCTTCCTGTTTTTTCATTTTTCCATTTATATATCTATAGGAAAGTTTCGGTTCGTTCTTACATTTTTCTATTATATTTCTCTCATAGTTTACTTTCTTCTTCTCTTCGATTCCTTACATTTCATTTCTAGTGTTTTGTGCTTCTCCCAAGGTTGATACCTCCTTTTTTCCTCCAACTATTCATGTTTTTTCTCTTTCTTCTAGTCTTGCTAATTCACATTTTCTATTAAAACCATTCATTCTTTTTCTTTTTCTCTAACTATCCTTGGAACATAACTATTTGATTCCTTCTGTGTAAACTCGGATGAACTCATCCCATTTTTTTTTCTGGGTCTCCTTGTTGCATGTGAAATTACTCCAGTCTGTCTCTCCGAAAAATGTTCTTAATCCGTCAAAGTCTGGCTTTCATAATTGTATCTTCCTTTCTTGTGTTCTTCTCTCTCCCCTCTTTTTGCTATCATTTGACTTCAAATTAAATAAGTACATGGGTCACTCTTTTCAAGTGGGCACTGATACTTTACTTTACTAATTTTTTCCGTTCTTTCGTCAATAGTAGATCTAGTCTTGATGGTTTTTCCTACCTCTGATCTTGTATTCTCTTTAATCCCTGAGTCTGATGTTTTATTCATCACCATAATCCAACAATGTACCACCCCTGAGTCTTCTCCTCCTTCAGTATACATTCTTCCCGCAGCTCTTTGCAGTTAAATCTCTCATCAAAATTTATGTTCTCACAAGTTTCCATCCGTATTCTTTAAACATTTGCTTGTGTCCTCTTATCATGTCCCCCTCCATACTCCTCTCTCCCCGGATTTGTCCTTAGTGGACGTATACGAGTACTAAGTCTCCTTTATTCTTCCTTCTTTCATCACCACTCTACCTTCAACCCCTCTGCCATACCTTCTTCCTTTTTCACTTCCCTACTCCACATCCTTCCTTGTTACACCATTACACCACCTCCCTTTTTCTGATTTCTGTTTTCGCCTCCCCTACATTATATTGACCCTCCCAACTGGCAATATCCTCAGAATCCTCAGCTTCGTTTTCTACTAAACAATATGTCCTGGTTTTCTTGCTCTCAGGTAATCGTTACTTCTGTTAATGTTGAGCCTATCCATTTATTTTGTTAACGATACCCCGCCATCTTTTTCATTTTCTTTGAACTGTCTCTCTTACTCTTTCTCTTTAGATACCAGCTTCTTCAGTTTTGGTCTAAAACTCTCCAATGAAATTTGTTTTTCCTCTTCCGTTTCCATTTCGTGTTTTTTCTTGGCTTCTTAAACAGTCCATTCCATCTGGCTCTTTCTTCTCTATTAATATCTTTTTCTTATCCATATTTTGCTTATATTCTTCTGTCTTTGCCAGTTTCCATGCTTAGACAATATATCGTGTGCTGTAGCAGTTCCGCCAAAAAACTTAGGACGCAAAAAACTTAGACAAATAATCGTCCTTAGCTATTTTGCCATTTTCGCTGGGAGCGATTGAATTTTTTTTACGTTTTTCTGTATATCTGGCGATTGTATTATTAGGGTTTTCTGCTGTTGATTCGTCGCTGCTGCCCGCTCTGTATCTTCAAACATCAAGAAGAGGTTTGTTGTGTTTTGGTTCTCCAACCTTTCCTTCCCCCCCGATTCGCCCCCTCCCACTATACCGCCCCCTCCAGGTATACTAACCATTATGCCGGGCAAATCTCTATCCATTGTGAAGACCCATATAGGAACCTTGTATTCGAAGTGGGAAACCCATGGGCCAGATTTGCGAGGAGATGTTTGTTTTCAACACACCCGGGGGTCTTGGTCTGGTGCAGGCGGGCTGCAAGATGGTGAGTAAGAGACTGTTTTGGCGTGGAAGAAAGGGTCCGGGCGATCAAGAAAACTTCAAAGAAGACTGATCACTGCTCAAAAGATTGTTGACATCAATAATACTTTGAGCAGTTGATCATCTTCTTTGAAGTTTTTCTTGGTCGCCTGACCCTTTCTTCACACCGCCAAAACAGTCTCTACTCACCCATCTTGCACCCGCCTGCACCAAAGCAAGACGTTGTGTTTGGAAAACACATATCTCCCTTGCTATCTGGCCCATGGGTTTCCCACTTTCGTACAAGGTTACTATATGTATCTTCTCACATGGATAGAGATTTACCCGGCATAAATGCCTTAGTTATACCTGGAGAGGCGTATAAGATGGAGGGCGAATGGGGGTTAAGAAGGTTGAGAACGCAACACAAACCCTTCCTAGATTACTTGGAGATACAAGACAGGCAGCAGCGAGAATCAACAGCAGACACCCTAATGCACTGCCAGATATACAAAAACGTAAAAATTCAATCGCACCCACCGAAAATGGCAAATAGCTAAGGATGCTATTCCCGTCCTAAGTTTTTTTGCGCCGACTGTAGTTTGTGACCTAAACTTAACTTTTAAGAGGCGGGCCCCTTCCTCCTCATATTTGCCTAACCTATGTCTCTCTTCTATTTCTTCTTCTATCTCCGTATTTTCTTCTACTACACACACAACCTCGTTTTCCCGGACTAATAGGGGGGAGCACTGATCTGGGATCGCAACACTCCGATGCCATTACCCACCCCCGGACGTTTATCCTACTCTAGTATTTACTGTCCGGCAACCACCAATATCAACTACCCGCCGCGGACTTTTACGTCCGCTGAGCATGCTGCCACCTGGCGGAGGCAGCAGAAAGTGTTCAGTCTCAAGAGAAGTTCCTGCACCAGGGGCAGTGGGGTCAGGGACTAAACTGAGGCAGTGCAGGTGAACCGTGAGTGTCGTGTGCCCAAATGTAACAATACGACCGCTGAGCATGCTGCCACCTGGCGGGAGCAGCAGAAAGTATTCAATAGTCTCAAGAGACGTTCCTGCACCAGGGCAGTGGGGGTCAGGGGACTAACGGAGGCCGTGCAGGTGAACCGTGAGTGTCGTGTGCCCAAATGTAAACCATAACGACTGCTGAGCATGCTGCCACCTGGCAGGAGGCAGCAGAAATGTTCAATAGTCTCAGAGATGTTCCTGCACTAGGGGCAGTGGAGTCAGGGGACTGACAGAGGCGGTGCAGGTGAACCGTGAGTGTCGTGTGCCCAAATGTAAACAATACGACCGCTGAGCATGCTGCCACCTGGCGGGAGGCGCGGACACTGACCAGGGTGACACAGACGCTCGGACCGCCGGACAACTTTGTTCAATTTACGAACAGGACCAGGCATTTCAACGTAAAAAAAAAAAAAAAAAAAAAAAAAAAAAAAAAAACAAAAAAAAAAAAAAAAAAAAAAAAAAAAAAAAAAAAAAATGTCCGGGACTCTGGCATATCCCCGGACCTCGGATTTTGTCCAGCAATCCGATAACCGGAATGGAGGTCCAGGAAATCGAGGTTTGTGTGTACTTTAATTTTTTTTTTGACACTTTCTTTTCTTCCTCTTCTCTTGTTTTTCTTGGGCAGCACTTTTTCTTTGAGACCAAAAATGATGACACATTACTTTTTGTCCACCGTATCTCTTACTAAATTTTCCTTTTGTTTGACTACTTTTACTACTCTTTGGTCAGATTTTTCTTTTCATTTTCTTGATCTTCTATTATTTGACGCAAGCTTTCTTGGTCTTTTTCTTTTTCTATCTTCCATGTCTTTCTTTCATCTTTCATTTCCTCTTGTGTCATTTTCCATTTCTTATGTACTGCATTAATTTCTGCATGCATTTCACTACCTTTTCGTCGTCTTGTTTACCATTTAATTCGTCCACTCTATTTTTCAAAATAGTATTATCTTTTTCCAGTACAAACACTTCTTATCTTCTCTATTTTCTCATTTTGTGTACTACTTTTCTACCTATGACTCTTCTCTAGTTCTTTTCAGCCATATTTGTTCACTGTATGGGT